>PVJA010033736.1:0-23081 GCA_004027025.1 Myocastor coypus | reverse complement strand
TCTTCCGTGTCCTGCCCTTCTGTAGGGGACATGGTAAGAATGATGTGGAAAGTGAGGCACCTTGCTAAGAAGCCACCTATCAGCAACCACATGTATCTTTTGTCCCCATAATATAAATAAATGAAACCAGAAGCATAACCTCTAAATCACCTTTGAGCGAGGCATGCTTTGGCTGGTATAGAGATGGTGTACCAAATATCTCTCTTGTGTCACCCTAAGTCCAGCCTGAGGAACATGTGATGTTTACGCATGGCCATGACCCATTTATAGCTGTGTTACTCATAGTCACCATGACCCCACATACATCATGTGGGAAATGGAGTCCACTCAACACTTGTCTGCATTTAGTTCTTTAACCAGGCATGTGGGGGATGGTGCAAAAATTACTTCTCCCTATGTGGTGCTAAATCATAAAGCCATAAACACAGTAACACTCAAAAGGAATCAACAGATAGGCAATGCCTCACCCTCTGGTTTGAGCCGCAGTGGTTGACCATATACCCAGAGCAAGCTGGTTAAAACTTTGAAGTTCATCAGAAGGCATCAGAAATAAGACCAAAGTCCGGCATTTGTGGAGCTCTAGAGTTTACAAAGCACGTACATGTACACTGTCCCACATAATCATCACAATCACACCGTGAAGAGCACAGTGTAAGCTCCAGCTAAGGCATGCACAGAACATCACAGACCCACAGTCAGAGACAAAGGACATGCACAGCTTGGATTTGCATCTAGGCAACTCCAGTCCCAGAATTTCTTCTTTAATTACAGTCACTGATAGAGCCAATGAAATAAAAATTTAAGTTAAAAATTAGAAGACCTTTTATCTGAAACTACAGAATATTCCCCCAAATTGACATCATGCAGTCTTTAGCAGCTACAGTGAAAATGGAAATGTTCCTGTCAATAATTATTGAGAACCAGAGAGTGTGAAGGAAGCACAAAGAGTAGAACATTTGCCTGGGTAAGATTCTACATCAAAAATCCTTGATATAGTATTGTGTGCAGTACTAGTAGAATTTCAGCGACTTTAAGGAAGAGGCAAATTGCATATCCAGGTCAAGTCTTATTACAATAAAATCAAGAGATGAAAAATACCCATTTCTTGTTACGACTAAGACATTTGGTATTCAGAAAGATAATGACGTTAAAGTTCAAGTGTCTATGTTATAGAGTGATAGTATCACTAAGCTTATCTTCTGGAGGGTTAACAACTTAAGCTAGCAGACCAAATAATGAGAAAAAAAAGGGATACAAAGATAGCCAATATTTTGGCCCTAGCCCTTCAAGGTCAGTGGGGACACAAGACATAAAAAAACCTGTACTATAATGGCCTATAACTTAGTGGTGTCCCAAATTTCCTGTTCAAGAAAATTATGAGGCTGCAGAGGAAAGCAATCGATGGTGTACAGTGTGCCTAAGGAGAGTCACCTAGAGAAAAAACATTCTCTCAGGCTTCCACAGAGAGCAAACTAGTCAAGCAATGACTGTGATTCATCTAGATGGGTGACACTGACAAAACTTATGTAAACTGCAGTACATGGTTTCAGGGTAAATCCTGAGGGGACCTGACTGACCTTGTCAGATACAAAAGTTACATTTTTTCTAATATAGGTCTTGCTTTATCTTGGTTTTAACCATCCAGCAGAAAAGTCTAACCATGAGGTACAAAAAGGAAAGCCATATTAATATGCTGAGTTGTAAAAGACTCAAGTCAACAGCTTCCCATAATGCCAGATCAGCTGATAATCCACTGCTGTTATGGACTATTGTACTAAATATTCAGCTATTTTCGCTTTGTGCAATGAAAAGAAAGATCTGTACTAATGATGTTTAGATAAGGAATCATGTCTGCATCTTGTACTCTGAACAACTATGGTGAAGACAACTGTATGCAATGTATTAATTATCATAAAAAATAAATAAATTCGAAAGAGCTTCTGAGTTGTGTTGTATCAAGAATGCATTGCATTGGCTGTGAAATCAAACTTAAGGGTTAGAGGCTAAGATTCAAAACTGAATTGTCTTAGTGAGACCTTGGTAGAGAAAGGGGCAACATCTAAAACTTGCCACTACTAGTGGGTCCAAGATTTGTGGTAATTGTCTCCCCATTCATCAGAAGATATCCTCTCTGTCTTCACAGGAGCCACTGACTTCATTGGGAAAATATGACCAAGACTCCTATCAAAGCAGAGCTCAGGCTTTCGGCCGGAACCGCCATCTTCCAGTAATTTGTCAAAATGACTAACACAAAGGGCAAGAGGAGGGGAACCCGTTATATGTTCTCCAGGCCCTTTAGAAAGCATGGGGTGGTTCCTTTGGCCACATACATGCGAATCTACAAAAAGGGTGACATTGTAGACATCAAGGGAATGGGTACTGTGCAAAAAGGAATGCCTCACAAATGTTACCATGGCAAAACAGGAAGAGTCTACAATGTTACCCAGCACGCTGGTGGCATTATTGTAAACAAGCAAGTTAAGGGCAAGATACTTGCCAAGGGGATTAATATACATATTGAGCATATTAAAAATTCAAAAAGTCATGATAGCTTCCTGAAACGTGTCAAGGAAAATGATCAGAAAAAGAAAGAAGCCAAAGAGAAAGGTACTTGGGTTCAACTGAAGTGCCAGCCTGCCCCTCCCAGAGAAGTGTACTTTGTGAGGACCAATGGGAAGGAACCTGAGTTGTTGGAACCTATTCCCTATGAATTCATGGCATAAACTAGGATGTAGTTCTGCCATTCACCACCTAATTGGCAGCTTAAGTGTTCTAAGTCCTGTATAAAAATAAAACTGTCCCGTGTTGTAAGGGTGATTTTCTTAGTTGAAGAGGCATGTGGTGCCTTCTTACCTCAAAAATATCTCAGCAGATTTTCACTGTAGTAATTGTGTCTGGTCTTTACTCTTCAGTGTTTTCTTGCCAAAAAGTATTGCTGAGGTATTGTGCAGGTGTATACCCAAATATTTATAAAATATTTATATTGGCTTGAAGATCTTATAAATCACCATTGGGAAAAGATGTATCCAAATAAATGGAAGTCACTTCAGAAACAAATGTAAGTCCATTTCAATCAAATAAATTGTTTAAAGCACCAAAAAAAATGTTCTGCTTTGGAATAATAAGAATAAAATATCACTTCAAATTGCAAGAAGAGGAAATAGAATAAAAAGAACTTGTCTTCTATACTGTCAGTGACTCATGCTTTTTCTTTTCATGGTGCTGGGGATTCAACCCATGACTGGTGCGTGCTAGCCAAGCACTCATGAAGTGAGCTATATCCACAGCTCTTCTCATTTAAGTCTAACCCAGGTCTCACTAAGTGACCTAAAGTGGACCCAAACTTGCATCCTCCTGCCTCAGCCTCCTGAGTAGCTAGGATTATAGGCATGGGTCACATTCTAGTTGCTTGCTATTTTATTTTAGACAGAACTTTTCTGATAGCTCTTCATTACATTTAATGTTGAAACTGTTTTCAAAATTTTCAATGAGTTTTATACTTTGTTATTAACACTGTGGTCCTAAACAATGTACAGCCCTGTCATGTACCAAACTTTGGTACTGCATTGCATTTCCAGTCCTTTTTGTTTACTTATTTTCTGAACTACAGTCTAATTTAGATGGGCTAACCTTTATCTTAATGGTAAAATCCTCCTGATGCAGGGGAAAATGGTTCCCAACCTGAAGAGTTCATGTTCTCTAAAACCGACAAATGAATTTTAAGAACAAACAGAGGTTATGAGCAGAATAGATTTATTAAGAGAAAGCTCCTGCCCGAGAGAGGGACGGGAGGGGGGGTCCCAAGTGGGTGTCCCCCAGAAGCTGTTTCTTCCAGGGACTTTTATAAAGAAGACATGGGAACTCGCTTAGGTGGGTATAAGGTGGGACAAAGACTATAGTCAATTAATGAGATTACAAGCACCATTGCTCAGGTAAAATCGATTAACATTGGGATCCAATGGGAAGGCAAGCCACATAGCAAGCGGGCAAGAACACCACCTGTTGGGCTTGGGCTCAGGACTCTTTCCAGGGACTTGTAAGGTGATTGATACTTATTTAGCATATCAATCCCTGATGCCCACTCTTAAGGAAGTATGTAGTTGCTTCTGTTTACTCTTGTCTTGAGAGCTGGCCCATGGCAGAGGAGTGCCTGGCTCTAGTAGCAAAGTCACCTTGTCTTCCATGTGGTCCTTGAGAGCCTGGCCCTGTCTGACTGCCTATAATATTTCTATCTAATTCAGCTGCCTACAACACTCCCACTTCATCTTGTGGGCATCTGGGATTACAAAAGTATACCATCATTCCATTCTGTATTGGTTTTAAAGAATACACCTCTGGATAATGCCTTTATAATTTTGTATTTGAGTATATCACATGACAAATTATAAAGTAGAATACATTATTTAACAATCAGCAAAATAATAATTCCCTAACTAAATACATTTACCACAGAAATCAGTACGTGCTTTTAAAATGATACAAAAACATTGATGGTGACATAAAAATATTTGACATATGTTATTCACCAGTGGTAAATGGGTGACACAGCAAAAAGAATTTTAGAAAATCATCTTTACCTTTTTTTTTCCCTTTAGGTGTTGTTTGGTAACATGACACTCACAGAACCTCTTGCACAAAAACATATTTGTATAAGTTCTATCATTTATGTTATGGTATCTTTATGAAATGTATTTACTATTCATTTTTAATAAGCCAGTATAGTGCAGTAGAAAGAGATCAATTCTAGAGTGAAAACTGAATGAGCACTGAAGAATGTAGCTGATGGTGAACACTTAACCTCGTAATAAAATGAGAAGCACAGACCTCATCGTGTGTGGACACAGAATAACACAGCAGAACAACACTGCAGTAGGATGCTTATGCAAAACACTTCCGTCTAAGTCTGAAGAGCGTCTCAATTATCTGCATAAAATTTGGAAAATACACGTGAATTATGTGACAAATATTTCTATACATTTTTATTCCCTATGACACCACCAATTACTTGAATAGACTCCCAAGAATCATCAGTCTTTCAGAAGCAGTGATCTAGTCCAGAGCTAGGATGTAACCTAAACTTTTTTTTTTTTTTTTTTTTTTTTTTAATTTATTTAGGACAGGGTCTACAGGGCCTCACTACAGAGATCGGACTCATAGTGATTCTCCTGTTTTCAGCCTCCCAAGAGCTGGGTTTGCAGGCATGCGCCACCACACTCATTCTCAATTGCCGCCTCAGGGCACCCCAGGGGCAGGGCTGGCACGGCATGCTGGGGATCAAACACTGGCCTTGCGGTCTGCCTAAGCAGGCACTTTAGTCCGCTGAGCTATCTGGCCGGCCCCTAAACTTTTATATAAATATTAAAAGATAAAAATAGTTAAAATACTAAGAAGGGCATCAGAAAGAAATCACAAAGAAGCCCTTGATAATAAAATACTCCTCATTAAACAGTAAAAATTATACAAAGTGAGAATATCATCAGAATTTAAAACATAACAACTTCTTTGTGTGTTAAGTACCCTCCATCAAAAAAAAAAAAAAAAGCTTATACATATTAAGTGCTTAATAAACATTTCCCAAGTGGAAAGTGTGTTGAGGAGAAAACACTGATGTATTCTTTAAAATCTTTTTACTTAGGGGCTGGGGAGATAGCTCCGAGGCACAAGTGCCTGCTGGGCAAGTGCAAGGTCATGAGTTCAAACCCTGGTCCCCCCCCCCCAAAAAAAATAAAATAAAATCTTTTTACTTAATCATGAACTCTGGCTGTAACATGCAGATGCTCTTAAAATTATTGTGGCCTATTCTGCAGTTTCTCTTAATTCCCAGGAGTCTAATGATGTCTGGTGACTTTATGATTGTCCTAGTGGCAGTTTCAGGGCTGAAGTCTCTGCATGCTTGGATCTGGTTATCTTGTTTCTGTAGTCTAAATTCTGCACTGCTTAATCGGTGCATCAGGCAGATCACAGCTTCCTTTCCACTAGGCAAGGGTCAACATCAAATGTCCCAGAACAATTTCCACTGAGTTAGGAGCCATTTGTCTCAAATGTTTTCTGATTTTCTTTTGGTCTGGGATCTGAACTCACGGCTTCATGCTTGCTAAGCACACGTACTGCCACCGAGTTACAACCCCAGCCACCCGTGTCTCTCTCAAATATTTGCCAACTTCCTTCTTGGTCTCTTTGAAGCAATTGTCCATTTGTGTTTATTTTACTATTTTTTCTTCCATTTACAAAGGAGTTACAAATCCATCATAAGTTGAAAATACCATAAATAAAAATAACATTTAATGTACCTTAATTACCTCATAGTATTGCAAACCTAGCTTGCTTTCATACTCAGAATACTTCCATGGGCCTATAACTGGGCAAAACGATTTAACACGCAGCCCTTTTCTGTACTCAGTACAGGGTCTCACTACACAGCTCAAACATGTAGTGGTCCTCCAGGTCTGCCTCCCCAGTGCTGGAATTACAGGCGGGCGACACCACGCCCAGTCTGTTGCCGGCTCAGGGCGCCCTCCGGGACGGGGCTGGCACGTGGTGCTGGGGATCGACCCCTGTCCCTGTGCTTGCCTAAGTGGGCACTTACTCTGCTGAGGTATCTGACCTGCTCCACAAAACCCTTTTTGTAAGTGTTTAACACCTTTTGCAATATTCATTAAATACTGCACACGAAGTGAGAAATAGAATGGGTTGCTCTGTATTGGTAGCTTGGGGTGGGGAGGAGTCCAAATGACATATTTGAAGTAGTTAGTGATGAATATCTATTGCTTCAAAGAAACACAAAATTCAACTCTGTCAAGCTACCATAAATTGGGCACCATATGTACTTGTAGTTTTTAATTTGGCTGTTAAACTTTTATTTATTTTCTGTAGTTTAGTTCAAGGATCTACAGGATCTCACTACATAAGTGGGACTCAGCGGTCTGTGTTCAGCCTCCCAAAGGTGGGGCTTATAAGCTAAGCTGGGCGTGGTGGCACAGGCCTGTTCTCCCAGCACTTGAGAGGCTGAGGCAGGAGGATCAGTGCGAGTTTGAGGCTAACCGGGGCTACAAAAGTGAGTTCGAGGCCAGCCTGAACTGCATAGTGAGACCCTGTCTCAAAGACAATAAATAAATAAATAAATAAATAAATAAATAAATAAATAAATAAATAGCTCGTGCCACCACCCCTACTCTCAGTTACCACCTCAGTGCACCCCAGGGTGGGCCAGCACTGTGTGTGCCTAAGTAGGTGCTTTTAAGCCACTGAAGTATCTAGGCAGTCCTCAAACTTCTTGATTAAATCTTGTAAAATATATTATATACATGGAAAAAGGTTTAACAAAATGAGTTTAGTTCCAAATTTCTAATAACTAAAAATACACTGAAGTTCGTTTTTTTTTTTTTTTTGCGGGACCAGGGTTCAAGCGCACAACCTTGCACTTGCCAGGCAGGCACTTGTGCCACAGAGCTATCTCCCCAGCTCCGAAGTTCGTATTTTTAACATAGATACAATACAGAAGTTTCATACTGTGTCTACAAACACACTACCCGCGGTATACTTTAATCATGCAAATTGTTCGAAGAGAAGTGTTTCTCATGGTCACTGTTTATGAGGAAGTAAAATAATGAAAAATAACTTTCTTAGTAAGTTCCTTTAAAAGCAAATTTCTCTTAAAGGAAATCTTAGTTTCTTGTGTGTGAGTACAGGGTATCACTACATACGCAGCTCAGACTAGTTGTGATCCTGTTTTCAGCCTCCCTAGTGGGGAATTACAGGTGTGCGCCACCACTCCTAGACTCCATCTTGGGCTCAGCACGCGGGGCCAGGACAGCATGCAGTGCCAAGGATCAAACAAACCCTAGCTCCTGCGCTTACCTAACCTAGTGCTTAGTCTGCTGAGCTATCTCGCTAGCCCTCAAAATTCAGTTTTTTTTTGTGTGTGTGACAGCTTACCTGGCCCTGTGGTCAGCGCTGGCACAGCAGGTGGTGCTTGGAACAGGGATCCCCCACTTCCTAAGCCTACCTAAGCTGGCCCTTTAGTCCATTGAGCTATCTCGCTGGCCCCCACAAAATTCAATTTCTAAGGTGTACAATCCCAACACTAGGCGAAATCATAGATCTCAAAAGTGCATCTAATCCAGACAGATCATTTGGAGAAATTAAAATTTAAATTGTTTTAAAATAAGATACTAGTCATCAGATAGGAAAGAAAGTATAAGACCATCAGCTTTATAATTTTACAACTAAGATAAAATAACAAAAAAGGGGGCTGGGGTTCAAGTGCCTGCCTGGCAAATGCAAGGACCCACTTTCCATTGCCAGAACCGCATCCACGCAGGTCTGGCACTGAGTAGCCACCAAAACCGGACATAGTGGCAAATGCCTGTAATCCCAGTGCAGGGGAGGTTGAGATGGCAGGCTCACACAGTCTGAACTATGTGGTGAGGCCCTATACCAAATAAAGAAAAAGATTTCTTAAAGGTCAGAGGTGGGGTCCAGAGAGATAGCTTAGTGGTATAAGTGCCAGCCTGGCAAGCACAAGGTCTTGAGTTCAATTTCT
The DNA here is from genome assembly GCA_004027025.1 of Myocastor coypus. Taxonomy (NCBI): domain Eukaryota; kingdom Metazoa; phylum Chordata; class Mammalia; order Rodentia; family Myocastoridae; genus Myocastor; species Myocastor coypus. Next base: position 14,539 of record PVJA010033736.1, on the reverse strand, counting down.
GGTACCACAAAAAAAAAAAAAAAAAAAAATTCAGGATGTGATTTTCACAACAAAACTGTTCAAACTTAACGTACTATCCATCTTTGGAGCCTTGGTTTCATTTTTACAAAAACAGTACTACTTCAGCAATTCTATCACTGTTGAATGATATTGATACTGTCAACATTTATCAGATGCTGATAATGAGGGCCAGCTGTATTAGAGCTCATTTAATTTAGAAGACAAATTTGGCTTTGCTCAATGCATATTTACTGAGCACCTAACACACATGCTGTCGCTGATAGATTGACAAAGAAAGGTCTGAGAATATGTATGGCTTTGAATAAACAAAATTAATGAATTTCTCATTCCTATCTTTAATATCTATGGTATAACTAATGAAAGTTAGTCTTTGATTTTAGCTTAAAATGTACTGTTATCCTTCACTCATGTTGATTTTTCCAGTGGTACTTGATAAAACTGAGATTTCAAATCCAGCAAAGTTGGAGGATACTTTTAACCTGATTATCTATAGTATAAAAGTATAATGGATAGCTCTTTGGCAAATATTATATTCCTTGTAGCTAATTGTATTTCACCAACAGTGTTAACTAGAAACAGTAAAATTTGCTGTTTTTGTTAAATCCCAAAATTTTAGTAGACAATGTAAATTAAATCTAAACAATACACTGTTCTTACACAAACAGGATTTCCTTCCTTTATTAAGTTCTTGTTTTCACATGTACCGATTTGTGTTCCCCTTAAGAGGAATCTCATTAAGTATACAAAAAGGACAAGTGTTTTTCCCCTCTTCCAATGTTTGTCAGTCCTCCTAGGGGATCATGACATACGTTGAAGCTTAACATATATATCAGTGCACTTCCCAGTTGAATTTTATTCCCAAACGGCACTTCTACAAATTAAAATTCCTTAAACCCAGAATCAACAAATAGTTGCTGGGTTATTAGTAATTTAAACTTTAAAGCATGTTATTAAACTGGCAATCCAATCTTGTAACTCAGACCTAGTAACACAAATTAGAGCTAATTCTTTTTTTTTTTTTTTTGTCTTTTTGAGACAGGGTTTCACTATGCAGTTGAGGCTGGCCTTGAGCTCACTTTTGTAGCCCAGGCTGGTCTCAAACTCGCACCGATCCTCCTGCCTCAGCCTCCCGAGTGCTGGGATTACAGGTGTGCGCCACCATGCCCAGCTAGAGCTAATTCTTAATAGGATTACCATGTGAAGTGTAGGTACACACATGTATATGTATACCCACGTTATAAGTTCGGGGGTTATGTCTGACAAGACTAATCGAGAATAACAATAATTCACTTACAATTTAGAAATAGGGATCCCTTTAAAATTTCAACAGATTTCATTTATGTTGTAGCAGATGCTGGCGGTAAACTTAAGCTGCCAGCTTAGTTAGGTAAGAAGCTCTGCTTTAAGAATTAACACTGACCATCACCCAAAATAATGCAAAGCATGTTATAGATGATCAGAGGTGCTTAGTGTGGACAAGAGCCGGAACTCTGAGAAATGTTCTATAAATATTTGATGAGGCAATAAATTCTTCCCTTGGTAAATTATTGGATTTTTGCATGCGTGTCATTTGGGTTTTCTAAAAGAACTCTGTTTACGTTAAGTATCTATAATATTTAAGTTATTAAAAAAGAATAGAGGAGTGAGATCCACTGTCTGGATTGAGAAAGTCTGTGAGTCACTTAAGGAAGCTCTGACCACTCCATCCTTGCCCACATGGGAAGCAGCACAGGCAGTGGTGCAACAGCATAATGAAAATATTACTTAGTTTCTAAGGCACACAGTTAACTACAACATCTACAGTGGGATTTACTGATGAATTGCAGTACGTGCTCACAACATTTACTACAACCCAGGTGCAAATAAATATTCACGTAATATATAAGTGTGTACTGGAGAAAGATATTTCAACTAAAAATATATCAATCCTCACACATGAAATCACTTAGAAATTACTGATGTATTTGAAAGAACTTCTGTATAAAGATTTTTCTTTTTTTTTTTTTTTTTGGATGATACATAGAGTCAATGGTTTGGAAGGTTAGAGGGTTCTCTTTTGCTTAATAATGCCTCATCTCCACTACAGAAAGCCTGGTCTCCAGTCCCACTGCCCAATGCCTGCTTCACATTAAGTCTTATTTCAGTGTCATCACACGAGGTGACTACATTGTAAAAGGCCTCTAGATCACTCTGTTCAAAAGTCAGAGCAGGTTTCAGCACTGTTCCAGGAGCAAGGGAGCGTTCTCCAATGATTCTCAGATTAATAAATTTGATTTTCCAAGTATTTTCCACAAAAGGACAGCGGATAAGTCCAAAGATTTGCTCAAAAATGCCTAAACAAGTGTTCTCCCGGTGGACAGTCCCTGCAACTCCAATCATAACTAATCCATGGGGAGAAGAAGCACATTTTAATCCACGGGAATCTAAATTAGGGCTGAGAAAAAGAAATTCTTCTTTCACTAGTGACAGCAAGCGGAGGCTCACGATTTCAGCTCCGTAGTAGTCTATGACGTTCTGCTCTGAGGTGCTGTAATAAAGCCGAAGCTTAACGTCGTGCCAGAAGTGCTGCGGGCCCCATTCTTCATGAGGGGGTCCCATTAAAGGATTTTGAGAATTTAGAAGTTCGAAGAACCAGTGACAAAATTCTTCTCCTAGGCGACAAAAGTCAACTTTTTCACCTTTTTTATCTTCTTTTACCTGCTGATTAAAATGAAAAACAAAACTAAGATATAACTCACATTTACTTCTTGTACACATAGTTTGTTTAAAGCTAAGTTTTAGTATACTGATTATAGCAAAGAGAAATAAGTATTTGGTCTCACTGAATACGCCACATCTACACAAACTGCTTTCAAACTGATAAAAGTTCTTTTAGAATTTGCTAGGTCAAAAGTTTAAAACTTAGTTAAGAAGGTCATAGCTGGGTGCAGTAGTACATTCTCGATACAGCAACTGCGGAAGCTGAGGCAGGACAGCCTGCCCTTACTAAGATTTCAAGGCTAGCCTGGACAACACAAAGAACCTGTCTCTCCAAATAGAAACAGGAAGCAGAAGAGTAATGAAGACACTATACATACAGCATCTATGAATCTGAAGTCTGTGATGAAAAGGACACATCATTTCAAGCAAACAAGGCTCATTAATATATCGGCATGAACAATGCTAAGTGAAATATGTAAGCATTTTCTCTGGATTGTCTTTTTTCTTCAACTATTTTTTTTTAATTTGTTTTTCTCTGGATTTTGACCCAATCTATCTGTCACAACTTTGAAAGTTTGTGCATCAAATGGATATACTCTGGTGTAAGTTACATTCCAATAAAGCTATGACAAACATTTATACTACCTTTAAATGTATATGCTGAACTGTCTTCACAATAAATACTATGACACAGATATTACTGTTATAATTCTTGTTTTGTTGTTGGGGACTTTGTACTATCTACTGTACTATCTCATAATCTTACACCCCTTATCATTTTATAGAAGAAAATAAAGCTCAGAAAGATCAAACTATTTTCCTAACCTCACATACTCTCTATTGCACTAAGCTAAATGTGAAATAACATCTGTATCATTCTAAAGCTCATTATAGGCTAACACAGGCTGAAGAAAATTGCTACAGCAGTTTTTCTAGCTAAATATTTCAGGTTCTCCCAAGAAATTTCTGTATTAGTAGCAATGAAATTTTAAAAATATAAAAAGATATATAATAGTTCTCTTTTTCTTTCCTTTTTTAAAGTATTATGTTGCAATAACTACATTCATCATAGGGAATTTGTACACATACACAAATATTTAATTTCTATCATGTTCCTTTTTCCTTCCTCCAATTCTTCTCTACTTTCCATCTCTCTACATTCCAAGACCCCTCTTCTCATTAGTCTTCTGAACTAGAAAAAAAGTTGAGAACTAGGATCTAAATTAAAATGACATTAATCTTACATTTATTTTATTTTATTTTTTTATTATTATTATTATTTTTTGTCTTTTTGAGACAGGGTCTCGCTATGCAGTTGAGGCTGGCCTTGAGCTCACTTTTGTAGCCCAAGCTGGTCTCGAACTCGCACCAATCCTCCTGCCTCAGCCTCCCGAGTGCTGGGATTACAGGCGTGAGCCACCATGCCCGGCTTAATCTTACATTTATTTTTCAAAAGCTCCAATAGTTATCATTTGATAATGAGGGAGGAAAAAATTTTCCCTCATATATCAATACATCACTAAATATCAAAAATATTTTTCCTCTAAGTTACTTCAGTGGTTTTTCGTCCTTCAGGATGCTGTTACGGTTTGTGTCTAGGTGTCCCCCCAAAGCCTCTTGAGGTCATGGGATGGCTTCTGGAATTTGTGACTGATTATTCTGGGTGCGGATGCTGCACTTGCTCTGGGATGGGTAATCTGCATTACAATGTAAGGAGGGAGAGGAGCTGGCTACCTGCCAGAGCTGCTGTCCAGCTGCTGCCACAGCTACCACTCCCTTTGCTCTTGCTTATCTCGGCCACCATGAAAGGTTGCTCTCTGCCATGTGCCACTCTGCCTGGGAGCCAGTGTGGGAATAGGGTCTGAAACCTCCACTCTGAGCTAAATAAAACTTTCCTTTCTTAATTTTGAGTGTTGTGTGTTTGTCCCATGAATGAGGGAAGAGTACCTGAGACAGATGCACAAGTTATGGGTTATCTATAAGTACAAATACATTTTAAAAAATAAGCATTAACTATCTTCCCTAGATCTAGGGTTGTCTATGGATCTTCAGACAGAACAAGATTCAGAATGTAAATATAAGATTTGTTTACCTGTTCAAAGAACTGGGCAGGCTCTTTCTTTGTAAGTGGCTCTGATGTTTCATTCAGTTGGCGCTTTGCTAACTCTTCCCAGTGTTCTTTTACACGTTGAATAAGATTATGTTTTTCTATTGTGGGAGGAATAACAATCCCCTGGTTTGTCAAGTACTTAAATATGACTTCTCGGTGGACTTTTTTACGCTTCAGAAGTTCTTCTACACTTTTACTATACACTAATATTGCCCGAATAGCATCTAGAAGAAAATTACAATGATTAACAAAAAAATCATGTGGCATGTACATATCTGCTAAATGTCAGCAGAAATTCTACCACAAAAATCAACTCTCATTACGGTATTTGCTTTTGCAAATGGAATTATTATTTTTAAAAAACAAGTAGGAGGTAGTTTCAATTTTATGACTTAAAATATCCTTATCAAAAAAAGTTCCACTTCCTCTCTTTAAATAAATAATAGCAAATTCTAACAATTTTATTTATTAGTTACTTATTTATATGGAGACAGTCTCACTATGCAGTTCAGGCTGGCTTTGTACTCACTTTTGTAACCCCCCAGGCTGGTCTCAAACGGGCTCGGCGGGATGGTTCAGTGTTCTAAAGTGCCTGTTTGGGAAAGCTTGGGTGGCTTCAGGGACCGTGGTTTGATCCCCGGGACCACATGCTGCGCCAGCCCTGCCCTTGGGGCGGGCTGAGCCAGCCATAAAAATGAGTGAATAAACAAAGATTCTGTAACAAGAAAAAAAAAAAAAAAAAAATCAAACTCGATGAGATCCTTCTGGCTTAACCTCTGGAGTGTTGGGATTAGAGGCCTGGGCCACCAAGCCCTGTTCCAGGCTGCATGGTGAGCTCCTTTAAGACTCAGGGGCAGAGACATGCACCTGAGGATCTTAGGCCTAGACTGCAGGGGCAGAGACAGGCACCTGAAGATCTCAGGCCTAGACTGTACTGAATGTGTATGTGCGGCTGGGGACTGAACTCAAGTTCTTGTGCTTACCAGGAAGGTGCTTATACCACTGAGCTATCTCTCTGGCCCCTCTAGCACAATTTTTAGAAGTGTTTTAAGGATAAACCAAGCCAGAAAAGATATGTTTTTTTTCTAATAAGGCCACTAGATCTGAATTCATATAAAACCTCTTAAAAATCAGCAAAATTATAGTATTTTAGACATCAAGGAAGTTTGGATCAATTTTCTCAATCTAGGTACTCACAGAGTTGAAGATAAACAAGATACCAAGAGTGATATCTACAAAGTGGCAGAACCTGGACCTATTTTTCTTAAATTAGAATACTTATCGTAAAGCAAGGCAAGACGATGCATGCCTATAATCCGGGCATTTGCCAGGCTCAAGCAGAGGATCACAAGTTGGAGGCCAGCTTGGGCTATGTAGTAAGTCCAAGGCCAACCTAAACTACAAAGTGAGACCCTGTGTCAAGCAAAAACACTTTTTATATGAGGTACACAGAATGACAATAAAATGCACTCCTACATGATGCCTCCTAAAGTAAATACTTACTAGGATTTTTAACGCCTCTTTTCACAGCTCCCTAGTGCTACCTGACCTCACTCACCTTACAGAGCAGCTACTATTCTCCATATTACTTAATATTTCCTGCTTTTCTTTATAACCTCATAGCATCAACAACTGCTTCTAAACATATTTAGTATGACATCTAAAGATGTTGTATGAAGTTAACACATTAGCATGTGTAGACTTTTGGAATCAGCCTGTCTGGATAACTAGCTGTAGTTAATTCCTTTTCACTGTTGCAAAACAGCAAGCTGTACTTACAGACTTGTAACTGCACCTGTCCTCTTACTACCACTGTCTCAAGATTCTCACACAAATCTGCCAGCACATAGCAGGGTGCCGGCCTGAGCAGGGCCAGGACATACACCCAAAATGCCACAGTTGGGCCTATATGAACTATCACACTGGGATTCAGACATTTAAATCTGACAAGCTAGAGTCTAGAGCAGTGATGGGGAACCTCTCTGAGAGACAAGTGCCCACACTGCCCTCCCAAACTCACTTGTTTATTGCAAAATGCCAAGCCTGAAATTTAATCTGAATGAAGTTTTAGAAGGAAACAAAACAACTCAAACATTAACATTTTTTGTTTTAAAAGAAAAACAATAATGCACAGGCCACAGGTTTGCCACCAATGTTCTACAGTGTCTAATCTTTCATTTCAGTAGAAAATGTCAAATGTTTTCCAAAGGCAACATTGTAATTTTTGTTCTCCCATTAGTTGTTCGTTGCATCATCTAATCACCAATAGCTGAAGTTTTTTTTTTTTTTTTTTTAATGCTTAGTCAATTTGGCACACATCTTTAGTTCGAATTTTGTTTTCCACAAAGGTTATTCTCTAATTGAAAAAAAAAAATTTTTTAATCTTTTTTTTTTTTTTTTTTCCGGGACCAGAGTTCGAACTCACGACCTTGCACTTGCCACGGAGCCCCGTAAATCTTTTATTTATTTGGCGCAGGGTCCTGCTACGCTGCTGGGACTCATAGTGATCCTCCAGTATCAGCCTCTCCGGCCGCTAGGATTACAGGCGGGTGCCACCTACATGCAGTATCGGGAATAGAACCTGGGTCCTTCAGTTTGCCAGGCAGGCGCTTACACCGCGAACTATCTCCCCAGGCCCGTGGATCTTTTTATGTTTCTTCTTCCTGAACTGTATCTTCAAATCATTTAAATAATTTTGTACTGAGTTTTATTTGCTGTTAGATTCACTGTGAATTATTTCTAGCATTTTTACCTAATGCAATTTTAAAATTGCAGGATAACTGCAGGAAGGCAATTAACATAAAATGTATCAGTGCTGCGCATCTATATCAGTCTAAAATTTTTTCGATCTAAAGTTTAGGAATGTAGCCGGGCGTGGTGGCTCACGCCTGTAATCCCAGCACTTGGGAGGCTGAGGCAGGAGGATCGGTGTGAGTTCGAGACCAGCCTGGGCTACAAAAGTGAGCTCAAGGCCAGCCTCAACTGCATAGTGAGAACCTGTCTCAAAAAGACAAAAAAAAAAAATAAATAAAGTTTAGGAATGTCTTTCTTTTTAATGTTCGCTGCTCAAATATGCAAATGACTGATTTTATTAAATGCCCAAGAATAACTTTGTACACAAAACCGTTACGGCAATTTTCGACTTCGAAGAACCCTCGATTCCGACCCCACGACCTCTGAATCTCGGCACGAGTCCACCTAAGCGCCCCGCGGGGCGCACGATCCGCTCCGCTCCCCTCCCCAGGCGGACGCCTCGCTGACCGGGCCGCTCCGCCGCTAGGCTCAGCACCCAGCCACCGCGACGCCGTCCCAGAGCATGGGCCCGCAACAGGGGAAGGAGAGCGCCCGAACCCGCGGGCGCAGCCCGAGGGCGGCCGAACCCCGCAGCCCTCCCGCCGCCGCGCCGTACCCTGACGGTCCACAGGCAGTACCAGGCGGCTGGTGACGGTGTCGCACAGGGCCGTGATCTCGTCGTTGTCCAGCAGGCCGAGCAGGTCACGACAGCCTTCCCTCTCCCACGGACTGAGCCCAGGCATCTCGACCCCTGGGGAAGGGGAGAGAAGACCGCGCCAACCGGGCTGCCGCGTCCGCGGGGCCGCTCCGAGGCAACGGACGCCGGAAGCGCGACTCCGGCGTGCGCGGCAGCGGGGTCCGGGTTCCAGAGCGCGGAACGGAAGTGAAAGCGGGCCAAGGAGGCGAGGCTGTGCCGCCGGCTTGGGGTTCCGGGCTGGCTCGGAGCAAAGTTCTGCGGGCCTCACTGAAGAGAGGGCCCGAGGGTACGTGGAGGGCGTCGGCCTTCTCACAAGGTCCGACACACGGAGAATCCCCGAGCCCGCCAGTAGCGCTTCCGCCTCCTCTTACTGCTCCCCGGCCGGCGAGCAGCCGCAAATGCCTGGAGGATGGGAGGCGGCCGGGCGCAGGCGTACTCTCGTGATGTAGCGCGGCAGCTGCCGGAAGCCGCCACGCCATGGCCACGCCCGATCACGTCACGTCCCGCCCCACCCCGCGACGGTCGCTCTAGAGCTCGATGCGGTGCTGTTCTGATACCCTGTTTAAACTACACGAATTGAAATCCATTTAGGGTTAACTGTATACATCGGAAAGTAAAATGGTGATAACTATAATCCCTTCTCCCACACCTGCCCTCCTGGCACCTGCCTCCTGAAGCTCCCTAGGGTCCCTCTGTCCCCAGCTGCGCTGGGAGAGACGGAGTGACGCGCAGTTCGCGGTGGGGCGTCCTGAAAGCCTGGTCATGGGGTTTCGTCGTGCCACTTGGTCGCCGTGACGCCGAGCCTCAGTATTTTGGTCCTGTCAGGTTTCTCTCACGAAATGGGTCGACAGCTCGGGGCAGAGCGAAGAAGCGTGCCCGATGCCCAGTAGCTGCCGAACAGGTACTGTGGCTATAAGTAGGACGACAGTAAACTAGATAACACTGAGAAAGTCTCGTGCCCTGCCAGACCGAGGAATCATCCTTAGTCACACACCGCTTCTAGCCCCTTCCATTGTTAACCATATTTTGTCAGACTTAACATTTAGAGTAATGGCATTTAGTAGCTAAAGTGTACGAACCTCTAGATCCAGGTGAAGAAACTTAACGTTTTCTTAACATCAGAATAAAATATATTGTAAATATAGCTTTTAAAACAAGGCATGAGGGTCCGGCGAGATGGACCCCAGTTCGATCACCGGCACATGATGTGCCAGCCCCACCCTCAGGGCAGGCTGAGCCGGCCATAACATAAGTGAATAAAAAATAAATAAAGTTAAAAAATAAAACAAGGCATTGAAAACATAAATATTAAGTGATATTATTTGATGGTATGATTTAATTATAGAGACCAGTTTTTTATTTTACATTAAGCATTGATAAGTACCTTTTATGGTAGGTATTGAAGATTCTGAGAAATATACCCTCCTTTAAGATTTTTTAAGGCTTCGGCTGGGGAGATAGCTTCATGGCACAAGTGCCTACCTGCAAGTGCAAGGTCCTGAGTTTGAACCCTGGTCACACACACACACACAAAAAAAATTGTTAAGGCTTTTTGCCAATAACGAGGATGTAAGTGCCCATATATAACGTTAGGAGATCACAGGGAATGCACACCCAACTTTTTATTTCTTCATTTTTAAAAATTTCTTCACTGAGCACCTACTTATCAGCCACTGTTTTCCATACTAATAAAAAAATGCAATTCCTTTTGGACTTGCATTGCAATAGGCAGAAACAGACAAGAAACATGCAAGAAACTATTCTCTGCTGGGTGATGCTATGAAGAAAAAGGAGGGGGTCGAGAGGGTGTTACTATTTTATACAGGTAGTAAGAAAGATCTTTTCAAAGTGACACTGAAAAGGAGAGAGAGTGAACCACAGAGGAACATCCTGGGAAGAAGCAATGGAAGAGATCTTGAGCCTGCAAGGCTGCTTTTCACACCTAGAGTCCAAGGACAGTGTTATGTAGAAGACAATACATACTGTGCTTAGCATTACAATGAGAACTGCTGTAAAGCAGGGCTTCTCAGATATTTTACTTAGGACATAATATGTGTGTGTGTGTGTACTGTTTATTGTTCTGCTTTTTCATGGTTCAGAATTCACACCCTCAGGCAAGTCACAGAGATTAAAATTTCCCTTACCAAACACTTGTTATTAAAATGCTAATCTTTGCTGCATTTTTAAGAGCCGGCCAAAAAGAGAATTTCCGATCTACCCACTTGATGGTAGGTCTTAAGGTCCCCTGTTCCAGAAGGGTCCTACCTAACAACCCTGAGGGAAGAGTGCTTCACAGGGAGGCCAAGAACGCCTAAGCCCACAGGCCTTGCCGGATTTCTCCATTCATTCCTATTCATCCATTTTCATTCGATTATACCCTTTTTGTCCAATCATATTGCAAGGCAATATCTATTCTTCAGTCATGCCTATGCAATGAAGTCTCGATTAAAACTCGGAAAGACAGGGGAGAGGAAGTGTGTGGATAGCGGAACAAGTGAAAGCCCATGGAGTTTGGCACATATGGGAGAACAAGGACAGGTACCCTGAATTCTTAGGCTTTAACCTATGACCTGTTACTCTTTAAAGATAGGTCCCTCTCTTTTTCTCTCTCTCTCCCTTTGCTAGCAATGTGAAGAACATACTGTTTCTCTTTCACTGCAAAGGTCAGGTTGATGGTAATATCAGAAAGCATGACAACGTAGCCAGGAGTGGGAACTGCCACTAGTCTATATTCCAAGAATGAGACTTGCCACCAATCTGTATTCCACAGATAAGAAATCCCCTCCAATATAGAACCAAGGAAAAAAAGAACCACAGTTATGAGCTGGTGGAAATGTCCAGCCAGCCATCTACCTACCCCAGCAAAGCCATAGAAGCTAGTGCCTTCTTGTATTAACAGACTAGTCTGATTCTTGTCATCAGCGCTGCACCTCCCTTATATCATCAGGCTAACACTCCTCTAACTTTTCATACTTCCTAAATGGCTAACAATCTAACTATGTCTTTCATGGGTAAGTCATGGAATTCTTTTTCAATGACAAATAACCTGATGAGTTGAGAGAGGAAAGGTTCATTTGGCTTACAGCTTGTGTAAGTTTCAGCCCCTCAGCCCTTCATCAGCTGGCTTCAAGGCAGGACAAGGGGGCAGCATGGCCGAGGAGAGAAACATGGCCGGGGAGAAACAGTTCATGGCAGCAGATAGGAAAGAAAACAAGGGCCCTCAGCAGCTTCCGCCCCTTTTATACTCCAGGGTACTAGAATTAGAGTGGTTTCAAACCAGTAAGTGGACTGAGTAATCACACAACCTTAATCCCTAGATTCAACTCTGAAAAAGCCCCATCTATGGCCACATGGGGCTTTAGAGGGATATCTAGACATAAAGCATCCCAAAAGTCAAAAATCCTATTCTGAGGGAAGGCAAGTCAGGGCCTCTATTTCATCTTTTTTTTTGTTTTGTTTTGTTTTGTTCTCAGGACTGGGGACTGAACTCAGGCCCTTGTGCTTGCCAGGTAAGCGCTTATTATACTGAGCTATTTCACCAGCCCCTCTATTTTGTCTTTGTAGATCATTCTATTCAGTAACATGCCAATTTCCTATCTACCTTGAGCTACAGAAACCCTGCCTGATTGGTGACACAGAAAGATACAGCCCCATGCCTCTTCTTCCAAAGCTGGAGAATGCAATTTTTCTTTTCTATTTTATAATATTATAAAATATTGGGGCCGGCAGGATGGCTCAGTGGTCTAAAGCGCCTGCTTAGGAAAGCTTAGGCGGCTGCAGGGACCGCGGTTCGATCCCTGGCACCACATGCTGTGCCAGCCCTGCCCTCAGGGCAGACTGAGCTGGCCATAAAAATAAATAAATAAAAGTTCTGAAAAAAAAATTATAAAATATTATAACATTATAAGAAATCAGTACATTAAGCCTTCTAACTTGTGAGAGTCACATTAACTGAACCCCAAGGAGGAGGTTTTGAATACCTCCATTTATAGCCAGTTAGAAGCACAGGAGAAACAACCAGACCAGGGACAGAGTTTTGGGGTAGGCCTCAGCCTATGGCATCTTATACTAACTCCAAGCAGATGGTGTCTGAACTGCGTTGAATTAGAGCATACCCAGCTGCATTTTGTCACAGCGGAATTAGTTTCTCACCTATTCCATAGTGAATTATATTGTGAGTATAGTTGGAGAAACTGAGAGTCAGATTTCATTTTTTTCTAAATACACAGCCACTGACATTTTAGATGATACAATTGCTTGTTATGGGGATTAATTTGTGCACTGTGGTATGCTGGCCTGCAACTCTGGCTTTATCCACAAGGTCAATAACACCATTTGCTCTGTTTCAGAATGCAGAATAGCTCCAGGTATTAATAAATGGCCACTGTGGGCTGGTGAGATGGTTCAGTGGTCTAATCACCTGTTTAGAAAAGTTTAGGCAACCACAGGGACCATGGTTCGATCCCCAGCACCACATGCTGTGCCAGCCCCACCTCCAGGGCAGGCGGAGCCAGTCGTAACATAAATAAATAAATAAATAAATAAATAAATAAATAAATAAATAGCCACTGAGGTTACAGTACAACATGATGGTGGTCTCTGTGCTGCCAATATAGTAACCATCAGCCACCTGAGGTTATAAGCATCCTGTAATGTGACCGGTGCAACTGAGGGACTGAATTTCAAATTTTATTTGAATTTCAGCTAAATCTTAATAACACATGTTGCTAATGGTTGTTCTGGTGCAGATCTAGACTTTAGCCCATCATACAGATTGACTGTAGTTTTTACCTCTGACTTCATTTTCTATTTTTCTCTTATACCAGGCTACAGTGTTTTTGTTGTCTGCACCTGCATGCAAGTCCCTGTCCCAATGCCATTGCTCTTGCTGTTTTGCATGACAGACTATGTCAGGTATCTGAAGAGATCCCTTCCGGTATCCCCTTAACAGTGTTCAAGTCCCAGGTACAAAGTTACTTTGCCAAGCTGCGTGTGATAATTCCATCCCTTTGGGTGGCGGAGGCAGGAAGATCAACAAGTTTAAGCAAAGACTGGGTTACTAAACAATTTCGCAAGACTATCTCAAACAAACCAATTTTGAAAAGGGCAGAAGAGGGCTGGTCTGATAGCTCAATGGACTAAAGCGCCTGCTTGGGCAGAGCATAGGCCAGGGTTCTAGCCCTGGCATGCTCTGCGGCTCCACCCCCAGTGTGCTCTGAGATGGTGACTGAGACTAGGCGTGGTGGTGTGCAACTGTAATCCCAGTGCTTGGGAGGATGAAAACAGGAGGGTCACTATGAGTCTGATCTACATAGTGAGCTCCTGCAGACCTTGCCCTAAATCCAGGGGAAAAGGAGGAGGCAAATGATATTGTGCAGTTTTAAGGGCCAGGTTTCAAATGACAGTACTTAAAAAAATAAGATCACTGTATGAGACTTTGATGCATCATCCTTTGAAGTCATGACGAACCCCTTTCTTGTTCCTTTTTCTTGCCCTCTCTTTCTCCATGACACTTGCACTGTTTTTGCCTCCTTCCCCACCCCACCCCCAATATCCTGTGAGGCAATGACTTCTATTACTCTTTTTTTCATTGCCTATTACAAAGCTTGGCATATGCTAGGCTGTGAACGCGCTCCAGTGACGAATGTAATGGTCTGACTTGTTTCAAGCAGGGCTGCTCGGCTGCTGCTGCTAGGAAGAGACTGAACAGAGAAGAATAAAGGGCAGCAAGCACAATTCGGAGACTACGCCATAGTCCTAGGAGACAAGATGGTGCCTTCGGTTCCAGGGAAGGATATTCCAGTGTTCGGTGCCGTTCTCGTCCAGCAAGAAACCGAAACCAAACCACAGTTAGCAGGATTCTTTATTGTTCAGCGAGCGAGAGACCCTACCTCGATCTCCGTCAGGCGGCAACTGCAATTTGTCCGCCTTTTAGGGCTTATATGTTCTTTACACGTCATGGGTCAGCTGACCATCCCAGTATGCCGTAATAGGGCAGCCCCACTGGAGAGGGAGGGACCTCCCTGGAGAGGAAGAACCCGGAAGCAGGAAATGGGCGCCATCTTTAGGTGCGGTTCCTCCGGCCTGGTCCCCAACATCTCCCTCCTTTTGTTTTACACAAATCACGCTCCCGACGGCCCTCCCTTACGAGGGCCGAGAAATCTCTTTACTGGACAAAAGGTAGAGGCGCATACCCAGCGTGCGTTTGGCCCACTTTT
>PVJA010033735.1:0-23096 GCA_004027025.1 Myocastor coypus | reverse complement strand
ATATATATATATATATATATATATATATATACATTATATGAACATAGGTATGATATAACTACCTAGAAACAAGGATGAAAAACAGGCAAAATAATAATCAGTAAATAAAACAGCAACGCTTCATAGTCTTGCATCATATATTACCTATTCTTGTGACCTAACTTCTCAAAGATGAAAATTCTAAAAACTATTTGAAGTGTCCCTATGTTATAGATGAAACTGAAAATTTCATAATTTCAATGTATTGGTATCCTGGAAACTGTTGACCTAAAAATGGCACGGGATATCCTCAATGTCACAATTAGCCTAGCTTGAATGGGGTGAATGTTCATAATCTCAATGAGAGGAAGTAAGATAGTATAAGACTTAGGAAGGGAAAAACAAATGTCAATGAGTCATAGCTTATAATGAAATGAAAGCAATTTATTAATTCATAGGCTTAAAGTTTTACCAACACGATCTCCAGAGCTGATGTTTCCCCAATTGTCTTTTACCCACTAGACAGGGTCAAACATATAAGGATACGGTGTTTTATAGGACAGGAACACATAGACTGATATTTATAATATTTCTGTGTGACTGGAAAAATGTTCAGCACAGGCTTTTGGACCAGAAATTGAACTCAGGAGCTAGTACTTATAAGGCAGGCACTGTGCCACTGAGCTATCTCTCCAGCTTGAGCATACATTTCTTGCAAGTAAAAAAAAAAAAAATGAACTTCAACAGGCTTATGTTGACCTTTGTTTTTGCTTTTTAATCTATTACAAAGAGTTCATAACTTGTTAATTTAGCATTAAAATGACATTTTCTTTGTTTAATGAACTTATCTCTTCAAATGAGAAACTACAGCTGTATTTAAGAAGCTACTGGGTATTAAATGAGACAGCACACGCTTCATATATGGCATTTGATACACAAGTATTTATGAAATCATCAAGTCATTGGCTTCAGAAACAGTTGAAACAGAAGTAACGAGATTTCAAGTAACTGACTGGTGTGAATCCAGGTGACAACAGGGAAATCAGCTAGAAATGAAAACAATTTGATACACGGAATTCATACAGTTTTTTTTTTTGCAGGCTTCCAACCCTATTGTGGTCTCTTATTCAAGTTATTATTGCCAATAGTTCATGGTAGATGTGCATTCACAGATGCACAAATTTAACAAAGAACAGAGGAAGAGCTCTTTCAGTGCTGATATCAGATGGATTAGAACGTCATTATTCAACAGACAGGCTGATTAAATTACTGGGTTCACTATTCAGATAAGAGATTTTAGTTATATTCTGCCAAACTCTAATTAGCTTAAAAATTTCTGTTGGCCTGCTTATAACATGATTATGTGACATGCTTTGTAGAAATCTTTGATGTCTCCGAACAGCAGTTATGAAGATATAAACATGAGTCCGTTCTAATAATTGTTATTTATCTTCAAGTACAAGAACAGAATTTTCTGTAAAAATGATAATTTATAAATCTTTCGTTTTTCTAAGGGCGGCTTAAACCTTCTGATTTTACTGTAAAAGTCTCTATAAATGAAATGGCTATTATCCAAGGCATCTCTAAGAATTTGCAGTTTCCCCCTTGTGAAATATGATCAATGTAAGACTGAAAAAATGTCCTTCCAAAAGAGCAAATATAAAAATTGTAGACAGGGTTTAAAAAGAAAGATGCACAGCATACTGATATGGAAATAAGCAAGTTTTTGAGAGGTAAGAAAAAAAAAAGCAGAGAAAGGCAAATTTACCATAAAGGTGTTTGTCTTGAAGGTTTCTGTCAGTACCAGGTAGCCTAAAGACTGAGTGCCAATGACTTACACACACTTGGTTAGCTGTCCTAGTCAGGGTGCATTCATGGGAACAGCCAGTTCAGAGGCCTCTACTGAACAATAACGCTAACAAATTGATATTTGTGAACTAGACAAATATGACAATAGGATGATGATAAATTGTGTAATTGCTTCAGACTTGATATGGACGAAAGATAAACACGTCCTTCCTTAAGTTAAAACCAGGTTAGGTCTAAAAACTTTATGAAAAACATTTTGTTTCAAAGTAGATCCTGAACATGGGCTTCTTTGATAACTAGTAGAAGCAATGCCAAATCCTGTCTCAGACAATGTACTTTATTCTCAGAATATTTATAATATTCAAAATAATATTATAAATAAATTTAAAAATAAAGGGAGCTTACAACAGGAGAAAAACACTAACAATATGAGGAAAAAGTATTTCAGCAAGAAGAAAAAGCTACAAAATCAGCAAGAAGAAATCAGCAAGAATCAGCAAGAAGAATCAGCAAGAAGAAAAAGCTACAAAATCAGTATCACCCAAAATATGCATATACTGGATAGACCAGATATATAATTTAAAACAAATTTTAATGTTCTTAAAAATTAAGTGGAATTGAGTACAAAATTTAAATGGAATTAATATAAAATTAAATAAGCAACTCAAAACTTATAAATATTCAAAGTATAATCAAATAGCACTTCTAGAAATAAAAAATATAATTTAGAGAAAAAGAATCTCAACATGAGATGAATAAGATTATAAACAATATAATTAATTGAGGAAAATTAGTCAACTTCATTTTATATCTGGTAAATGTATGTCAGAGGAAGCTCATATAAATGTGATGCTAAAGGGATTAAGAAATACAAAGGATGGAGTAAAAAGGGAAAAGAAAGAGCCAGTGAGACAGCTCAGTGGACTAAGAGCCTGGTTAAGCAAGCACATGGACTGAGGAAGGATCCCGGGCATCACATGCTGCACTGGCCCTGTCCCCTGATGTGCTGAGCAGGCCACAGAAACCAGGTGTGGTGATACACATCTCTAATCTCAGCGCTTTGGAGGCTGAAAGCAAGAGGACCGCTATGATCCTACCTACATAGTGAGATCCTGTACCAGATACACAAAAATAAATGAAAATGAAAAGGAAAATCTAGTGAGAGTTCACAGGAAGATAATGGGAAATATTGGAAGAGGCAATATTAAGACAGATATTATCAGAGATTTAATAGAATTAACGAAAGTCACCAATTCTCTGATGTCAAACACCAGGAATGAAATAGATATCTTTAATTAATATCTAAATACCTGTTGTAAATAAAGCATTACAAAGGAGAGAGAAGATTTAGCAACTAACTATGGAAAGAAATAACTACACACGAAAGGTTCATACATGTCAAGTCTTTGTAGTTTCACTGAACTACAGAAAACTAAGCTAAGTAGAAATATTATAGGCATTCAGAGAGGGTTAGGCCCTCTAAAGAGTTAGTGCAAAAGATAAAAATACATTACAATTGTGGATAGAGGTAAATACATTAAAGGCCAGGCCTTGGGACAACGATGGAATGACTATACCTTGATGTCTCCCTGATGGATAAACAGTAATGACCATCAGTCACCTGGGTTGGGGACCAGACCTATTGATCTATGCCTTCCAGAAAAGGTCCTTGTTCTTTACATGTATATTTGCAATAAAACTTACATTAGATCAATATTACCTAAATGAATGTATTTGTAATTTTATTAGTTTCCCATAGTTTTGTCCTACCAGATGCTCACCTCGTGATTTTGTATGCACCTAGTGCTTCTACTCTATAAAGCTTCATTTGAGAATTTCATTGTGGACAACCCACATTCTTGGTCCCGCCTGTCTATCTCAGCAAGTGTTGTCTTTCGCTCAACAAACAGTTCCTGTTCTTAAGATTTTTTGTTCCTAAGAATTCATTATTTGATTTCGTGAAACACAGACTTGACATTTTGGACATCTAGCAGATTTCCTTTGTAGCATTTAGAGTTCCTGATATCATTTCTGCAACATTTGGAGGACCAGTGGAGATAATTAGGTGATAATAGTTCACTTTTCTTCATGCATTCTAGATTATGACTATCTTAGGTAATCAAATTGTCATCTTGATTTTCAATTATTTATCACTTGTCTCCTTTATGCATTGTCATTTGCTAAAATTATGGTAAATTTAAATTGAGAAAACAGAAAGATTATGATATTTAGGGGGCCCTTTTTGTTCTTGTTTTGGTCCAGGAAGCTTATATATGTAATCTCATGGATAAATTACTGAAATCTCACCAAGTTAATTTCAATCTACCACTTTCAGTGTAACCCATGCAAGCATAAAGATACTAAGGTATATTTATAGTTATGGAGAGCAAAAAGGTCCTAAGTCCAGCCATTGTGATGGCTCCCCAAAATAAAGGCTTCAACCCTGGCCAAATCCAGGTTTGATTTAGCCTGAAGCAGGAGTGGCTTGAGGATGAACAACTGAGAATTTCAGGAAATAGATGAGTACTGTGAGCTTGGCTAGGTAAGAGGCCTGCATTTACCTCTTATATAGAAAATGATATGCAGAAAAGGTAATTTGTATTATACTATTGAGATAGTATCTAATGTTTTGAGGTTGCTTCAGCTCTGATGTATAATCTTTCAAGTTCCAGAAAGTCATAGCGTTTATCTCAAGGCTTGATCCCAGCCAACAGTAAAGCATGGGGTATTGGCTTTTTTGTCAGCTCATATTTAAGATCAGAAGGTATGGGTTATCAGGAAAACATGTGTGTCTACCACCAGCACCTCAGGTAGACCAATATGCACTGCTTAAAGCCCACTGAATGAATAAAGAAAAGTCCTAGGTAGCTCTGTACATGTCAGTACAAGTAATCAGGTCCAGGCACAGCCCAAACAGAGATGACTGTTCTTTTAAGGAGAGCTGTTCAGGTGGTCCTGCACAATGATGTTTTTATAATGTGACATTTTGGTCCTATATTCCTGTTTTTTTGTTTTCTGTTTTTGTTTTTGTATTTGTATTTGGTATAGGGTCTACAAGGTGTCACTACATAGATCCAAACCATAGTGATTCTCTTGTTTTTAGCCTCTCAGGTGCAAGCCACCATACCCAGTCTCAACTGCCTCTCAGAGTGCCCGTGGGCTGGAGCCAACACGGCAATTTATATTTTATATACACTCCATTTGTATATACTAGTTATTTGTGCTCCTTACTTCACTTGTTTGATTTGTCAGACAGTGTGGGGAACAGTAATGGCACAGCATCCTGTAGTAATGATAGATATTGATATATATGCTATAAATGAGTCTTTTTATGAAATATAGTTGAAATTGTTAAAGTGTATATACCTACTAATAAATCACAAGACTCCCTCTAATTAAAAGACAATAGATCAGCAGCCATTCTTAAGACTTGGAAAACAAGTTTCAGTGGGACAAACTGACCTGAACTGAGAGAGAATATCAAGCATGTTCTGCCTCCTTCCTGGTGTGATCTTGAGGCAATCTTGATTCTTGAGATTTCCTATTCTTGCCTTTTCAGGCTGTTAGTGATGACTCACCAGCAAGTTGTCCCAATAACTCACCAAGTACTTGAGAGGGCAAGGTCTCTATTTCTGACCTCAGTTCTGATCTTTTCCTCACTTTATATCTTCCTTTATTTGCAAGCATGCAAGATGAGAGAAAAGGAACTCTGAAGTGTCCCAACCTTTCCATCCCACCAGCTTAAACTTTATCTAGCCCTTCTAGAACTACGATGAACTGTAATTACTCTGCAGACAATCAAAGGCTCAAAGAGCAGCTGCCACTCTGAAGGCAAAGGATAGATGCTCTATTGCCTGCTGGTTAATCCCCAGTGAAGCCAGTGCAGTGTTCACCAGACAGACATTTGGATTCCTTCCTGGAGGCATATCTCTGGCTATGTGGGACCAAACTTGAGAGGACAATGGAATGGAGGGCTCCTGGCCAAGGTTACTCTATCACACATACTCAGAGGTTCCATAGTGGAATCTGGGTCTTCACAGGCTGACTTGGTAATCAGTGGAAAAGTCTCCACTTATCTATTGTCCCTCCTGCAATTCTCAATGAAGTGTAATTATCTGAGACAGAAGCGTGATGGCCTGAATGAATAAAATGCTAGAAATAGAGCCTAAGGAGACCTGTTGTCCTAAATCTGGCAAGCTGTGATAGAAGGTCACAGATAGAAGCATATCCTAGAAATGCCCTGTCTGTTCTTTGATCCTTCACCTAAGATGTCACCAGCCAGTGTTAAATGAACTTAGAGTTTGGTGAATGCCTGAAGACAGTATGGATAGCAGTTTGTCTATACCAAAGTTTTGGTGGCTTACTCTGCTTAGAGTGAGAGCTAAGTTCAGTGTGACCTCTGACACTATTAATCCACCCTTCAATCCTTTCTTTTGGCTCAGACTGGATAACATACAACAATAAGGCGAGAGATAATTCTGTCAGTGATTTTTCAGTACTCAGTGGTGTAGCATTTGTCTTGTAAACATGACATCCTGAGTTCAATTCTCAGCATTCTTCTAAAAAAGAGTTGAACTACAGATTTAAGCTTTTCTCTATTTTGCTAAGTCAGAAAGCTCAGGTTTCTCCAAACTATTGGCAGTTATCTTTGAGGACCCTTCAGCTAGCTGTGACAACTGATTGTGCTCCAGGAGGAAAACACTTAACAATTTATGCTTGTGCCTTGCATATGCTAAGAGCAAAAAAAAATTTTAGTCAGCCTTTCTCTTATTTCATGTGCATAAATGAATAAAACTGATAAATATACATCTATTAACATGTAACTTGTAGTTGTTAAATGATGAGTTAACCCTTGAGAATCATATATGTGTTGCATATATACAGATATGGAAATTTCTGAGTGGATTCTTGGTAAAATTTTGTCTTGTTTTGCTGCTACAGAAGACTGCCCTGGTAATCAGGTGGATGACACAAATGTATCAGAGAAATCTATGTCCTAGGGCCCAGAACAGGATATCTCTAAGGTATTCACTTGACTGTATCTAAAGGTAACTTCTTTAACAGTCTGAGATGTGCTCCAATCTGCCCTTGATCTAGTGTTTCTCAGTTAGAAAGCAATGAGATAGCTCAGTGGACTAAGAACTTGCTGAAATAAGCGCAAGGGCCAGGGTTTGATCTTTGGTATAACATACCACATGGGTCCAACCCGCAAGAAAACTGAGCCTGTGATGGAGTCCAGGCACATGACTAGAATCCCAGACTAGGGAGGCAGAAAACAGGAGGATCACCAGGAGTTCTAGATGTGCAATGAGACCCTGCATATAAGTAAGTAAGTAAGTAAATAAATAAATAAATTAATTAATTAATAAAATTTAAAAAATAAAAGCAGTGATTTAAGTCTCTTCTGTGTTGGTTTAAATTTCCCAGCAATGCTTCCTTCTTTAAGCATCACTGTTACAGCTAGAAGCAATTATAGTTTGTGCTCTTGGGAAAAAAAAAAAAAAAATCCAGAGCTAGCAGTGTGAGCTTCCAGAGAAGATTAGGGCAGGAGTCAGTAAGAGTCACTAGCCCAACATGACCTCTCTTCCACTGGCCACACGACAGCCACCTGCTCTAGGGAATGTGTTGAGAATACAAAAATCAAGAAAAAAATGTAAAAACCCTGCCAATTCTTTCTCTTGTGTGTCAAAACCCCTTATTGTTTGGAATTTATTCTTAAGTAGTAGAAACTGTCTGACCCACACTTCTTGAGAAAAAAGTTGTTTAATATTATTCTGTAGCCATGCATGGCCTGCCTAAGCACTACAGCCAAATGGAATGCAGAAGGAAATATTGACTATGACACTATTTTACAAGTAGAACTGCACTGCAACAGAGAAAAATGGTCAAAGTTACCTTATGTTCAGACTGTTTTGTATTAAAAAATAATCTTAATTTGGGTTCAAAAAGTGAAAATAAGTCACAGAAAACAAATGGTGAATGTGGAACTACCCTGTTTATGTGTTCTTTTCTCTCAGTGAGCTTAAACAGATAATAAAGATCTAAAAAAAATTTTTTTTGATGATGCTGATAAGAACATTGAGGTCTTAAGAGGGCTTACTCATGACTATGAGCCACAGTGAAAAGATCAGATGTTACCTTTACATCAAACAGGGACTTGTAGCGAATGACAAGCAACATCCCAAGCTGCTATTACATATGGAGGTAAGTACTAGTTTTAGAGGGCCAGAAGAGAGGCAGCTAGGGGAATAGCTGGTTCCTACTGGAGCCCAAGCACTTCCCACCCAACACTGGCCAAACAACTATAGGGGAAATTACTGTAGGAGATACCTTCAGATTTGCATTCTCGAAGGTCTAAGGAAGGACAAGAATTAAGCCCTTCCATTATTTTAAACTTTCAACTATTCATCAGGAGAAGGGTAAGAACACCTCTGGTTTCTTAGATCACTTACAAGAGGTATTTATAGAACATGTCACCGGCTCCTGATTTGATAAAAAGGAAAAAAACTATTAAAAGGGATCCAGTGAGTCTCAGATATTGGGAAAAAGCTATAAAAACTGGCTTTGTTCCAGAAAGCTCACTGGATGATTTCTGGAAAATTACTTCTCAATATTTTATAATCAAGAACAGGAAGAGGTCATAGGGTCAAAACAAAGAGATCAAGCTACTGGTAGCTTTAAAATGAGTGGACAGCTGGGTGTGGTGGCGCACGCCTAGAATCCCAGCACTCAGGAGGCTGAGGCAGGAGGATCAGTGCGAGTTCTAGACCAGCTTGGGCTACAAAGTGAGCTCAAGGCCAGCCTGAACTGCACAGGGAGACCCTGTCTCAAAAAGACAAAAAATAAAAAATAAATAAAAAACAAAAAATAAATAAAATGAGTAGACACCAAGTCTGATTTTCAGTGCTTCAGGTAAAATTCAAAGACTAAACTCACATTCCACCACTGTGGAAAACCTTAGGAGATGACCTTATGAAGGAGTTCAGTAAGAAATCCCCTGGGCCAGGACCTGATTGTCAAGGTCACTACTGGAAACTGGGATGCCCCTTGAGGTGAATGAGCCAAGGGTCAGACCCATTTTCCCAGCTGGTCCTCCACGACGGAAGGGTCCCAACACACCCTCTGCCTTTCCCTCTGGCCAGACTGTCATTTCTATGGAGGAGCCCTAGGTAATCATGACTACAGAGTGAAAAGATGCCAGCCTATAGCTGGACCCTGTTGTACATCTCTCAGTCCTTCTTTCCAGCCAGAGTCTTCCTTCCTTTACAGATGAATCATCAGTAAAAAGAGTTATTGCAGCGGAAGTAACTTGGTATTTCTCATAATCCTCAGGCTATAACTGAGAAAGCTTTCTCTTCACTTATTCCTTTTAATTATGCTTCAAGTTCCAGGTCTTCTCCTGGGGAGAGACAGATATTTTGTTTTATTTAAATACTGAAGTATATGCAGGTCAAATAGTTGCCTCCCCCTCAAGGAGACAAAAATAAATGCTAACATATGGACAAGTAAAGACAAAATAGAAAGAACAAAAAGAGCTGCCCTGGTGTAAATTAATACATCTAAAAGACTCTACTACTACTTCTTATAACCAGAGACAATACCATGTAAAACTTGATTTTTTTTTTTTTTTTTTTTAAACTGGGGAATGAACTCAGGCCCGCATGCTTGTCAGGCAAACGTTTATTCTACTGAGTTATCTCCCCATCCCCTAAGGCTTGATGTTAAAAGAGGACTATGGGGCCAATGAGATATCTCAGTGGACTAATGCAAGTCTATCCCTAGCAATATATGCTAGACTTGCCCTGCCCCCCAACACCCTAAGCCAGCCACAGAGATCAGGCATGGTGGAGCATGTCTATAATACCAGAGCTGGGGAGGCTGAAAAGAGGAGGATCACTACAAGTCTAAGCTACATAGCGAGACCCTGTATCAAATACTTAAAAAAGAAAAAGAAAAGAGGACTCTTGTTTATAATCAATAATTGAAGGGAACAAAGTTTACTTAAAATCTGTAATAGCCCATGAAACATTGCTCTTGAGAGTCTAAAAGTCCAGTGGGAAATACAGAATTTTGCAGGACTGTAGATTTATAAGTGAGACAGTAGTGCCCATCCAACCAATGGTACCTAACCTGTATATTCTCATTATAAATCTAAGGTACAACTCTGTATCTTTAAGGTAAAATACTTGGGCCTTTTATCTAAGAGAGCCCAAAAGCTGGGAGAAAAGAGAATTAAATCAATACTTCGCTTCCCACAACCCACAATTCTAAAGTAGCTAAAAAGATGCCTAAAAATTATAAGCTTTATAGCTTATGGATAGCAGGGTATAGTGCAATGAGAAGACCCAATCAGCTTACAAAAAAACCTATAAGGCAGGACTGGAGAGATAGCTCAGAAGACTCAGTGCCTGCCTTTGTAAGCTCAGAGACCAGGGATCGATCCCTTGTCCTGCATGATGCTCTGGCCCCCACTCGCAGCAACCAAGTCCAGGTGTGGTAGGGGACACCTGTAATCCCTGCACTGGGGAGGCGAAAAACAGGAGGATTACAATGAGTCTGAGTTGCATAGTGAGACTCTGTACCAAATACATAAAATAAAAGAAAAAAGAAAGAAAGCCCAAGTGTTTCTAATGTCCCATTATAATGTCCTGTTTATTAAAAGGTCACAATTTCAGTCTAGATATTGACAAAAGGCAGGATATTGTTTTTGGAGTGCTTATGAAGCATCAAGGGCCTTTTCATCAGACTGTTGGTTATCTGAGTCATACATTATAGCAGAAGGATACATGTCTTAGACCTGTGACTGCAGTAGGTCTTCTGTACCAGAAGTATCCAAGTTGAATTTATCCCAAGATCTCATTACATACACACCTCACAATGTAGGAAGACTTCTTTTTTCAAAAAAGAGGCTATAGCAACAGATAGCTGACTTCTTAAATACCAGGCTGTACTTCTAAGAAGAAATATTCCTTCTTAAAGTCTGCCAATTTTCTACCAGAAAAAGAAAAATTGAGGCTGAGACATACGGACATATAGGAGGAGTCCTCAGCTAGCAAATCTTATACCTCTGACAAAGGTTTTACATTCCAATGAAAGAAAGTCAATATTTATATTGATGATTAAACAGAGTTAACTGTGATTATAAGTCACCTTAGTAAAAAGCTCCCTTACATTGACAACAGAATTAATCCTTCTATTCTCATTGGCCTAATTCTATTAAATACTTAAGAGAGATGTCCATCAAGCAGTGCATACAAACCATAACTTTACAGGTCAAAGGAATGTTTATGATGGAGCAGGCCTTGCATGGTTACAAGGCAAGAGTGTTAGGCTGGGCCTGGTGGCTCATGCATGTAATTCTAGTGCTCATAAAGTTGACACAGGTGGATCTCCATGAGTTTGGGGCCAGCCTTGGCTACATAATGATTTCAAGATCATCCTGAACTGCACAATGAGACCTTTCCTCAGCATTGCCAAAGTGTCAAAAGTATCATAAATTTACCATGTCTGTGACATCTGTGGCTTAAAAGTGTTTCACTATTATGATCATTTGGCTTCTATCTTTATCCCTTTCCTAGGATTACAGGATGTCAAGTAACATATCAAGGTCTTGACTAACTATACTAAATGAGCCTTGAAAGACACCTCAAATTCTAAAATTAATGAAGCAAGCCATGCTCCCAAATCAGATAATATTAGAAATTCTAACAACACAAGTGAGTACTTGTGCAATTAGAAGACAACTGCTATGTGTATATCCTCTGTGTGTGTGTGTGTGTGTGTGTGTGTGTGTGTGTGTGTGTGTGGCTGGCTCAGCCCACCCGGGGGATGATGCTGGTGCAGCATGTGGTAACAGGAACAAACTGTAATCCCTTTGCACTTGCCTAAGCTTGTCTAAGCAGGGGCTTTAAACCGCGTAACTATCTCACTGGTCCCATATATGCATATTATGGATCCTTCTGCTAATATCTACATGGCTCTTCAAGATATTAAGTGACACTTTAATGCCATATCAGATTCTAAAATTCTTTAGACTTTCTCCTTTACCTCTTTGTGAGAAACTAGTGCTGGCTTTTCCTTATAAATACATTTTTTGGTTGTATTCATGATAGTCTTATAGATCTTATTATTTATCTCATGCATACTTCACTGTTTCTTTGGCTTTGTCTCCTCCAGTCTTCAAGCTATGTGCCTACATGAGATGAAACACCTGGCATCTATCAGGGCCTATGACCCCTTCATCAGATGCAGCCAAACAGTTCCTGCCCCTTTTCCTCCAAGGCACTTAGGAGGACCTCTTCAGAGCTGGAATATAGTAGAAAGCTAACTTAGGAGGAAATGCTACAAGCAAACCCACAAGGTAGGCCCTCTAAGAAGACAGTGGCACATTCACCAAAGGACAGCCCTCAGGACAAAGAGAAAATGAATATACCTACATATCACCCTGAAAGGTAGGTAATAATGGTCATCAGCCATTTGGTGGGGGATCAAGATCCCTTCCAGGAGGGGTTCTCGTTCTTTCCATGCACACTTGCAACATGACTTGTTTCCTCATTAGATCAGCATTACCTAAGCAGCTAGGCGTGTAATCTCAGTAGTTGCCCATAGTTTTGTCCCACCTGAGGCCCAGGTCATGACTTTGTACCCGGTTCCCACTTTTGCTCTATGAAACTTCCTTTGGGCAGTGGGCTTAGGAGAAATTCACTTTCCAAGTCCCCTCTCATCCCTCTCAGACAGCACCTATCTTTCTCTCCATAAACATTTCCTGTAAGCAAATATTATTATTATTTTATTTTGCATTTTCATAAACAAATATTCCTTCTATATAATAAATAATTCTTCTTTGCTCCTCAGAATTCGTTCTTTGATTTTGGGAGACTCTGCATAAGAGATATCCAGCAGAACAAAAATTATACTTCACCTGTGGAATTTAGAGGTCCTGACATCATTCCTATAACAACTGGATGTGAGAAGAAAATAGAATATTTTATATAAAGATGAAATTTTAACTAAGAATTGTATATTTTAAGCAATTGTAATGCAAAACTAAAGATTAAATATAGCTACTTCAAAGAAAAGATATGGTAAACAAATAACATATAGCAGTTAAAATTAATGAAGTAGGACTGGGGAGACAGCTCAGCAGTCTGAGTGCCAGGATTTGAACCCAGTACTGCATGCTGCACCAGCCCCCAAACCAGGCTGTAATGGTGCCACACTTCTGTAATCCCAACTCTGGGAAGAGTGAGACAGGAGGATTACTATGAGTCCGAGCTGCATAACAAGACCCTATACCAAACAAAGAAATGAAATAAAATAAATGAATTAATGCTAACTTGTTTTTTGTTTTGTTATTTCTGTACAGGACTTATAGGGTCTACAAGAGTCTGACTACACAGATAGGATTTGTAGTGATCCAAATGGGTTCAGCTTTCTAAGAGCTGGGATTACAAGATAGCCACCACTCCCAGTCTCAATCACTGTCTCCATGCCTCAGGGCTGGGGCCAGCCCAGCATGTTGGGGATTGAACCCTGGTCACTGTGTCTACCTAACCAGGAGTTTTAATCTGCTGAGCTGTTTGGCCAGCCTAAAGTTAGATCTTTAATGTGAATGTGAAAACAGAATATTTAAGCAAAGCAAGAATAATGCAAATTGAAAGATGATAGTATGTTTGCATTGCATGATGTACAAAGTGAAAGTGAAAGCTTTTGGCATAGCAGGTGAGAAACAAGGAAAAGCAATGCAAAGGTTAGCAAAAAACCTCCAAAGGAGGGAGAAAGGGGTAAATATCTGATGGAGGGAATACACAGCATCCAATGTACTGGCACAACTTGGTCTAGATCCTATTATGAAAATATCAGAGATATTTATTCAATTTTTTACATCTTAAAGTGTATGATTGTTTCAAGTATAATGAATTTTAAAGGAGTAGTATGTTTAATTTTTTTTTAAATAAAACAAGGTGATAGAGCATTGTTTTCTTCTTTTGAGTTTTTGTACTAGGGAAGCAATACAACAATACAATATTTACACGGGTGGTTCTGGTTTAATTCACTAATGAGTATAGCCTGCACAAGGAGGGGAAAGGAGAAAAGTTAGGTAATAAGGTAGGGGCAAAACTATACATGATTATATACAAGATGGTTGAGGCAATTATCCTAAGAATTTTCATCAGGTTTTTGAAAATAGCAGTTAATGAGTAGAATTCTCACCATGACTAACTCTATCCTGATATCTGTGAACAAAGCAACTACTCTGAGGACACCAATATATAACACTAAAGCCATAACTGAAATACCTGTCATTTTGGTCTTCTAAATGTGTACCAGTTAGTACTGTGCTCTCTTTGAAGTAATTTGTTTTAAAGGTGATAAAAGAAAATAAGAACAAAACTTTAAAATTTCTTTTTTTTTTTTTTTTTGCTTCAGGACCCAAGTTCAAACTCATGACCTTGCACTTGCCAGGCAGGCACTTGTGCCTCAAAGGTATCTCCCCAGTCCCCAAGATTTCTTGAAAGCATGTGGTAATGTTCAATCATATCTCTCATCTTGCATAACTATATCTGTTAATCTGAGCAACAGATTTGACCATAACAATAGACAATATGTCAATCACTGTTAATCAGCTATTCTTGTTTCAAAAATCTGTAATGTATACATTGTTATATGCTACCCTATTTCTGTCTTCGATTTTGTTTTCTTGCTCTTGTTTTTATTCTTCAAAATAAAAGAAAACTACAAAAAAGTGATAAAGCAGAAAAATCAAAGAAGGCAAACCTAGGGTGACAGCATTCTGTAATCAGCAATCTACGACCCCAACACTGGTGTATTTTCAGATGCACACTGTTTCAGAAAGTATACTTATCCTAGTCATTTGTTTAAGAAAATGGTAAGACCCCTAACGACATCCTCATCCCCAGTATGAGAGCAAGCATTTATTTATTTATGCAACTATAAAAATAGACCATGGGAATATTTCCATGTTGCCACCTGAAACTCTACACACAAACTTACAATTTAAGGGTAATCTCAAAGACATATTAAAATCACTTTAAAAAAATCACTTTAGGCAGCACACCTTTTATTTTGGCTACTGTACTGAATCCTTCCTACTAATATTATATTGACTAAAATTGGAAGACCCAGCAGAGTGAGAAAAAAAAAAAGTTTGTTTTGTGAAACCATTTAGCTAATGAAAAATTATACATTTGAGCACATATACAAATGTCCCCAAATGTAATTTGAGGGGCTATGAAATGTAATAATTCAAATAATAAAGTTTAGTCTGTGATTTCATAATTCTAATACCACTACTGAATAGCATTCTTTCATGTATTAGGCCATAATGATTCCTGTATTATAATTACAAAACACTATTTTAAAAATGTATTATGTCCTACAGCACTTAGCCTTGACAAACAATTACTGGATCACATTCAACTGAATACAAAAAGCAATCTTTATCACAAGGTTAAAATTAGCGTTGGAACAATAAATGCTTTCAAAGCTATTCTAACTTCAAATTGCTTTGCATCAGCCTCTTTTGAGGAAATGCAAACAAGTAAACTGAAGGACATTTGAAAAACTTCCTGTCATGTTCTGTAAAATCTTTCAAGATTTTTTTTTTCAGGCCAGGGTTCAAACTCACAACCTTGCACTTACCAGGCAGGCACTTGTGCCAAGGAGCTATCTCCCCGGCCCCATTTTGAGATTTTTTAGTCTTCTAAGAAACAGTCTTGGGAGATGTGAAGTCTTGTGAGATGTGAAGGCAGTTTGGCTGCGACATCTGTCATTCAATTGAACACCAGAGTTGATTCAGCTGATCTGGCTGGCTAGGTGGGTGTCTCCTTTCCTCAATGATCCCTGTGCAACCCTCTCAAAGCTGTGCGCTCAAGAAGATGACCACCCCCTCATAAAGGAGGACCACTCCTTGTTCAAGGATATAAGAGTAAGTGGGATCCCCCTACTAGAACCTCCAAACAAACTTTCAAGAAACAATCTCATCACTCCTGAAAAGTGATCAATTTGACCTCAGAATGAAAAGTTTTATAAATCACAATAAAGTTTAAAAAATAACTAAGTAACTAATAAAATAAAGAATTCTGAGAATTCCAGTCTTTATAATGCAATATTTGGTGTAAAACTCTTAGACTTTCCAGGCATTTCACAGGGAAAAAAAAAAAAAATCAAGTGGTAAAGTATTTGCTTCATAAGGGCCAGCCAAATAGCCCAGTGGATTAAAGCACATGCAAGTAGGCACAGGGCCCAGGGGCTCCATCCCTGAGCCTGCCGTGCTGACACCACCCTAAGGTACCCTGAGACCATGATTGAGAATAGGAGTGGTGGCGTGTGCCTGTAATCTCAGCTCTTGGGAGTCTGTAAAGAGGCAGATCACTACTAGTCCAATTTAATAGTGGGACACTTAACACCCAGTAGACCCTTCCCTAAAATTAAAAAGAAAGAGTATTTGTTTCATGAAAGGACTCTCAGAAAGCAAATGGATTTGTTATTTGGTTCAAACACAGTACCCCAACAGATATTTTTTTTGTTTCCATTCATCTGAGATAAGACATGATGACATTAGAATTATGCCATTCAAGTTATGTAACAAATTACTTTAACAAGGAGAGTGATCATTTCTGAAAAAGCTATAATCAAAATCATTTCACAGATGAGGTGGGCCAAAGGAAAAACTTCAATATATCCAAAATGAAATGTTCTTCCAGGATGACCTAAAAATGAGTTTTGCTAGAAAGTTTTACATGAAAATCTTCCTATCTCTTTGGGTACAAAACCATTTTGCGAGTCTGTCAGTATCTTTGAGATCATCAGATGGAGAGAAGGAACAGAATGGTGGTCAGGTTTCCTTTGAGATATAATCAAAGTACATTTACATGTATTCAAAATTAATTTAATAGCCTCAGTAACAACAATAACTATACTTAAGTAGCACAAAATTCAATCACTAGAAAATCATCTAGATACTAAGATATATTAAAGCACTTCCAAATGATAGTGTACATCTGAATGTGCACCACAATTATATTCTGTGGTTTCACCCATAAAAATATAATGTCCACAAGAACTCTATGAAATGAGGAGATGTTTGCTAGAGGTCTCTTGGGACTTGGAAATAAAGGTGCCTGCATAG
This sequence comes from Myocastor coypus, assembly GCA_004027025.1. Classification (NCBI taxonomy): domain Eukaryota; kingdom Metazoa; phylum Chordata; class Mammalia; order Rodentia; family Myocastoridae; genus Myocastor; species Myocastor coypus. The sequence continues at coordinate 6,157 of PVJA010033735.1, read as the reverse complement.
TACCAGGCCAATCTTTTGGAAAAAATTTTAAAGATTTCCTTATCATGATTCACAATGCATATAAGTAGGCTCAAAGCTTTGATATATCCAGTATTAAATTACCTGCATCTTTAACCCATGCTCTCAAAAACTGACTGGACTCTTATTTTTAGGATATCATCTACCAGTATTTCATAGGATATATTTTAGGGAAAACAGACTATGATGTATTCATATAGATTAGTATGAATGATATTCTCCATGTACAAAAGTTGGCTTTTGAGTCTATGTTGTTAATACAAAAATTTATAGAAATAGAATTTAGTAAAAAGGAAAGAACAATATAGATATTTTCCCACTTCCCTACCATAAACTAATGCTTTTCAAACTTCTGAATCTATACAAGGCCAGAGAGCACTGAGAAGCAACTCGCTGAAGTATGAAAAGAAAATCTACCTAGAAACAAAACTAAGAATCTGATATAAACACTAAGAGCAGGCATTAACAAGTATCTAATGGAAAAATTATCCAATAAATTTTTAAGTACGCAAATGATCACTATAACCATTATTCAACTTGCCATGGTCATAGAAAAGTAGTCACAGTCATGTTTGTGTTCCAGTGAGACTTTATCAACATGGAAATTTGAATTCTGTATGTATGTATGAACTAGCTGTGTTTATTGCCGTTTACATACATTTTAAATATAACTTGTCATAAAATTCATTCTTCTCTAAGTTTTTTTCACCATTATTTCTGCTGTGTTGTGAATGTTTCTGTCGCTTCACATCCAGAAGCTTACTGGCTGATGTGAGGATACTGGAAAGTGATTTAGTCCTGAGAGTAGTGGCCTCGGGAGTAAGAGTAGTATCCTTATAAAAGAGGCCCAAGGGAGAACCTCCATGATTGGACAATGTGAAGATGTGGCAAGAAGAGCTAGAAGCCACTGCTTATAAACTAGAAAATTGTCTTTTACAGATAGAAAATCTGCTGGGATTTACGTCTTGGACTTGTCCACCTCTAATAGTGTTAGAAATAGGTTTCTGTTGTGTAAAAAAGCTAACCATTCTAAAAGGGTATTGCTACATCAGCCTTAATGGTGGAAGATCATGGAAAAGCATCGAAAACCTTCTTAGCTCATAGACTACAAAACAGCAGTTGTATTTGGCATAAAGACAAATCTTGTGTCAAGAAAGAAGAGGCAGATTAAAGAGGAAATCCATGGATGACTTCAGACAATGAGTTGTTGCACTGTTTTTGCTTTTCCTGCAAAGCTGTAAGAGTAAAAGGCAAATGGCTATTTGACCATGATTATGTTTCTTTGGATCAGGAAGCAATAAATCCTGAATTGGCTGATACTAAGTAGCAATAAGAAGCAGATGTCTAACATTTCTAAAAGCAAATTTTAATACAATCCAAAATCTTCCAAGATTGATGCTTTTGGTTCATTTTCAGGAAACTCCAAAAGTTGCTATGACTGGCTCCATGCTTTTATAGGCATCTGTGGTTAGTGAGGCTGACTAATGTTTATCAGCAGGAATTAGTTTTACATAACGGTATATATAGCAACTGACTTTTCATAGGTCAACCTCATTATGGTGAAAATGTAGTGCTCATATGTGTAACACTGAATAGCACTACACATAATTATTTTCAAATTTAGGTGAGGGCTATATAAACATCATAGATCTCCAAAAGCCTCTTATTTTATAAGTCTAAATGCAATAAAAGCTTATGGTTCTGATTACCAAAGGCTAAAGAAGGAGTAATTTATGTACTTCCAGCCAACCCAAATACAACTTGTCTGCTCAAATAGCCCTAAGGGAAGTTAAAATTGAAAAGAGAAAAGACAGATAAATGAAAAGGCACTATTTCCTCAGAAATATTTTTCAGTTATGATAAACTTTAAGCAAATAATAATATTATTATTAGTGACTTTTCTGTTGGCAAAAAATAAAATATCTTATGAAACCACTGCTTAATACTAGCAATAGGGAAGAAAATGTTAAAATTCATTCATTAACATAATGATAAATTTTAGTTTCTATAATAAAATTAAATTCTCCTAAAGACCTACAACTTTGATTGTAGATAATAACCAAAGCACCATATTATGACCTTATAATTGGGTTATAATGTTTTGGACCAATTTTTTAATGAGAGTAATTTCAAAATAATCTTATTTCTTTCTTGGAAATGTTATAAATCTAATATATAGAGAAATGTGGAAAATTGCAGTAACTTAGCCACAGCAAACAAGGTATCTGTTTACTTAGATAAAGTGTAGAACACAGTCTAGCAAGATTAGTTAAGTGATTGCATTTGGAGTACGCAATATACATTACGTACTTTTCTCTTAGGCTAATCAATAATAATGACATAAGATGTAACCAATCAATAATTACCAAATACTCTTCTTCTCTACTGCCTGTTTATAAACCTCATATAAGCCCTAGATTAACAAGAGATCAACACCTGACACTTGGGAATAAAGCCTTATCAGAGCCCCTTAAGAAAAATCATGTTCATTATTTTCACAAATAACTGATGGATAATTATATAGACTTTAATACAGAAATAAGATCATACTGTTTTAATGCACTGATTAGTTATTAAGAGGAACTAGAATAAAGTATTTCAGTGAACTGAGAGATCTAATCAAGGGACAGAAGTCAATACTGATTATTCTGATTTATTTCTTTTATTTCTCCTACATTTTTGGAGTCATTGTCTCTTAATGTTTATCAAGAGATAAAAAAATTGGGTAAGAAAGAATGAACTCTGATTACCTGGGTTCATATACTGGTTCTCTTACTATATTAATTACAAAACCTAGGTACGTAACAACTTTCTGTATTTCACATTCCCATCTGTACAATAAATACAGTTCGAGGTAGCACCACAAAGAAGTAATTGTTGTAAGCATTAAATAGGAAGAGAAGTTAAAGTATTTAATTCAAATAAGGTAAAATAATAGATATGATATGTGAAACGTTTAGATTAATATCACAGAATAGCTATTTATAGAGTATGATTTTTATACTTCGCTGTGTATTACTGTTTTCACACTACAGTTATATTATTGCTATGACTTTATGTAGATGTACCCCCCAAAGCCTGCCTGTGCTCACTGGAGAGAGGTGGCTATATCATGGGTGTGTGACACTGGCATTAAGGATGTGTTTCTAGATTAACCTTCTGAATTGTTTAGCTTAGTTCTAGGTGTGGATAATGGAGAGGCCCACTCTGACTATGGGTAGAACCATCCAGTAGGCTTTTAGCATGGGTAGGAAGAAAGAGATAGGAAGGTCCCTGTTGCTGCCACCTGTCTACCTGCTATGGACTGTTTCTCCTCTGTAATCCTCTCTCCCACACCACCCAACCTTGGGGCCAGCACACTATGGCCTAGAACCTCTAAAACTGTGAGTCAAAATAAATCCTCTGCCTTTAACTTGTGGGAATTGGGCATTTGTCTTTGCAATGAAGAAAGTAATAGAAACAGTCATGTATAGTTAACTACTGATGTCTACTTTATCTTTGGTGAGTTTAGGCTGGATGATGGCGTGGCTGTACATAACTATGAGTAGTATATCTTGCTCAAGACACTGGAGAATGCAGTCTAGGAGGTTTTCTACACATTAATATGCTGAAACTGCACACATTGTAATACTACACTTGGACCCACAAAAGATGCACACTATTTCTGAAATAGTTCTCTTGAAAGCATGTCACGCTCACTGCTTGATCTACTAAAAGGAAAGAGTCTTGACTGGAAATTTTAAGTGCTACAATGTTAAAAAAATAAGTCCAATTTGTCTATATTTTGAAGGCAATGTATGAAAAGAGCTCAAGATATATATTTCACTGATCAAAGTTGTACAATTAGATCAAAGGTTCCCCCCAAAGTTGCAAATCTCATAGTCTTTAGTGTTTTTTTACAGCAGATTATAAAGAAGAAATGATGGTTCTAGGACACAGTAATAAAGCAAAAATAATACTTTGAATCTTGGAGAGAAATAAAAAATGCTGGAGAGCTATAGATTCACTGGAGCAGTGGCCTTAGTCTAACAACATAACATGAAAAAAAAATTATATTCTGGGTCTAAAATCTCACATGAATATATATAAGATACAGAAGTCAGAGCTTTTCAGTTGAAAAGCTTAGTAAAAGGCTATGGGTCTTTTAATTTATACAGATAAAGAAATCAAAGGGTGTGACCCAACAATTTAATGAACATAAGAGCAAATTAATGTTAGGAAAAGGAACATAATTTCAGAGTTGTCAGTTGCCTTAAGAGCTGTCTTAATTTTGGGCAAAACAGAACACATTCAATTAAAAAAAAATGTCAGGAAATATACTTAGAGACAAAGACACATTATATGATGAATAGATAAAGCAAATAGGTACAGATAGCTTACACAATTTTTAGAAAGACTATCGCTATATGTAAGAAAGAGAAGGGAGTTTTGAACTTTTTCAGTTGTGACATGAATAATCTATAAAGCAATCAGAAACTACTCAAAAGCATTTAAAGTGTATTTTCTAACACTTAAAGCTATTTGAATAACTATATAGTTCTCTTAAAGTGGTGGAGAATAGCACACTACAGGACTACCTGCCATCTTCAGAATTTCCTCTTGGTTGCAGTCCTTACTGGGCTGCAACACTTCCCTAAAAACTTGTGAGTGGTTCAGGAGGCAACAACATATACGAATAGTCCTCCTCACGTGAAACACTTTGATCTATCAGTATTGCCACTGAGGATCTATAATTCCATTTTCATGGGTATCTTCAGTTATACTGCATTGACTGCTTCAGTGTTCTGAGTTGATTCACAGTATTTACCATTCTTGGGTATACTGAATGTAGTGAGAGACAAACATAATACCGACAAAAGATAAGCTGAATGAGGTGAGTTAGAGCATAACATTACATTTTTATTTGACAGATAATGACCAATATAACTGCAAGTCTATTCCAACTGAAATTCTGTGTTTGTGCGACCACATATTTTTAGTTAATATTTATCTTTGAAGACACTTGTAATGGGACTTAAAGTCTCCAATCACTATTCCAATAGTATTAAGCCAAGTAGCTTTAAAAAGTTAATAAAGTAGACTAAAAAAGTTCTCCAATTATTTGTTGACCTTTTCATCTATTCGTTTTAGTTTTATTGCAGTATAATTGTACTTAAAATTTACAGTGTAGCAGTCAAAATATTTATACATTGTGGAATGAATACCACACAAATGGCCATCATTTTACGCAGTTGCTGTGTTTGTGTATGTGTGCTGAGAAGACACATAATATACTCTTAGCCAATTTCAAGTATACCATACAGTGTGATTAATTATAGCAGTCATGCTATAGATTAGTCTTAAGAACTTATTCTTGTGAAACTGCATTATTTTGTTCACTAACTCCTCCAACAACCCCAGCAGCAGGGTATCCACTTAGTAAGGGGCAAGTGTGTGCACATTTCATGCACACCCACAAGCATATGTACAAAGTGAAAGACCACACTGTGCTGGTGAAGGTAACAGTTGCAGTGCCTTCACTGAAGCTCAGGGAATATCTGGCATAACCTGCTTTGGTGGTCTAAGGACACTCTAGGAGAGCCTTCCCCAGTGTGATGCATATTGTGGCTGGTATGTTAACTAAGGCCTCATTATTGGAAAGTAGTATTGAGGCAGGCAACTCACATGGAACTTCTTTGATTGAAGAAGTTAGGTTATCCCACAGTATCTAAGCTCCACCAGATGCACAGGAAGTTCCACACTAATTTTCACATGATGGTACAAGCTTACACTCTCATCAACAGTGGAGAAGTATTCCTTGCTCCTTCCAGCATTTGTTGTTGGTTAACTTCTTGATGATACCCATTCTTTCTGGGGTGAGATGGAGTCTCAATGTTGTGTCAGTTTGCATGATTCAAGTGACTAATGGTGTTGAATATTTTTTCCATGCTTTTATTTGCCATTTGCAGTTCTTCATCTGAGAAGTGTGCATTCATCTCAAATGCCTATTTTTGGTTAGTTCTCTGAGTCTGAGGGGTCTGATTTTCTTTCTTTCTTCTTTTTTTTTTTTTTTTTTTTTTTTTTTTTTTTTTTTTTTTTTTTTTTTTTTTTTTTTTTTTTTTTTTTTTTTTTTTTTTTTTTTTTTTTTTTTTTTTTTTTT
>PVJA010033734.1:0-23067 GCA_004027025.1 Myocastor coypus | reverse complement strand
ATAGATAGATAGATAGATAGATAGATATAGATATAGATATAGATATAGATATAGATATAGATAGATATGCATATCTATGGGGAAGTAGCTGCTAGTTTTTACTTGATGACTCAGTGTATTTTATAAATTCTTTAGGGCATAAAATATATTTTTGTCATGTGTGCTCCAAATTCACAGCGTCAAAAAGATCTGCATTCTGGAGTCCCATGAATGTCGTAACCACTTTTACAGTCATGTGTTATTCATTCATGGTGGTATTTCTAAGAAGTTTACATTAGCGGCATTTTGAATCATTATAGCTGGGGTTACGTTTTTCCCCCTCACACAGCTATATTTTGGGTTTTTCAGTGCCACCTTTTCTTTCAGTCTGTTTTGAAGGGATCTCTTTTTCTGTCAAATATTCTTTGGTACAAGTGTTTAAACAGTACGTTGCTTTCATCTGATCTTCAAAACTGGATTTCTTAGAATGAGTCCGTGTCTTCTCACTGAGCTTAGGGACACCTGCCACTTTGGGTACATTCTCAAAGCAGAGAAATCTAACTTTGTGTCACCTTACATTTTTTTCATTGACCGAGGTCTAAAGAGGCCATGGTGTTACTTCATCCTGTTTCTTCCACATGAGTCCCAGCTTTCACCTTCCTTTTGTAATTATCACAGAGGCCTGAGGTGACATTCCTCCGTTTGCACATATGGTATTCTAGAGACGTAGTGGAGGAAACCTCGGAACATATGTTCACTCACAGGCACACATATCTTACACTTTTTTTTTTTTAATTTGGTAAAGAGAATCCAGAATAGTAATATAAAAGAAAATGTCATAAATGATATAGAATTTCACTAAATAAAATAATATGAATTTGAATGTGATCATTGTATTGCATAAAGCACTTTTCAGATTAGTTGTTCAGGTTACCGGATGTATGCATGCAAAATTGGAAAGACAGAGAAGAAAAAATATAAGAAATTAAGAAGAGAAAAAGTAGAAAAAAAGAAGAGAAGAAAACAAGCAAACAAAATACAATGATTGAGCATTAGCTGCACCTTTCTCTAGAACACTGGGCATATACAGTACAATTATCCAAACCACCCCACGTACATTCATACATGTATCTCTTTCTCCCCTTCTGTCCTCGATTTCAGTAATTCCTTCCTTTTGAACAAATTCCCTCTCTTTTCGCTGTATTGATTTTACCCTTCAGATTTTATTTTCTCTTTCGGATTCTTACACTAAGGAGACAATAAGATGTTTACACATTCAGGTCTGATTTACTTCACTTAAAAGTATGGTCTTTAAGCTGGGCGTGGTGGCTCACGCCTGTAATCCCAGCACTCGGGAGGCTAAGGCAGGAGGATTGGTGTGAGTTCGAGACCAGCCTGGGCTACAAAAGCGAGCTCAAAGCCAGCCTGAACTGCACAGCGAGACCCTGTCTCAAAAAGGCAAAAAAAAAGAAAAGTATGGTCTTTATTTGCATACACTTACTGATAAAAAACTTCTTATGTATTTTTTATAGTGAAATAATGCTCCATCATGTAAAAATACCACATTTCCTTTCACCATTCCTCAGTTGATGGGTATTTGGATTAGTTCCGAGATTTAGCTATGACAGATTATACTGCTATAAACAGGGATGCACATAAATTACCATAGTCTGATGTTTTCAGGTCTTCTGGGAAAATACGCATTAAGGAAACAGTTGGGTTGAATGGGACCTGCAATCCAAGATTCTGAGGAATCACCATACTAATTTCCATGATGGTTGTACTGGCCTGCACTCGCACCAACAGGGGAGAAGTGTTCTTTTTTTCCCCACAGCTCCTCCAGACTTTGCTACTGCTTGGCTTTTTCAAGATAGCCATTCTTTTTCAAGTGATATGGAATCTCAGAGCTGCACTAATTTGCATTTCTCAAATGACCAGATATATTGAACATTGTTTTTATATATTTATTTGCCGTTATATTTCTTCATCTGAGAAGTATATACTCAGTTGAGATGCCAAGTCTTTGAATTTGGGGGGGTAGATTTTTATTCTTTTATTACTTTTAATAAGGAAAAACAATGAGACAGTTACAAAACACTTTGTTCATGCATCGCATCCCCAATAATAAACACAATGCATATTGTTGTTCTTGTAGTAATTATTCAGAGTACAGGAGGCAGACATGGCAATTTTTCTAGTCATTATTGGTACAAAAGTTTATCCTCATTGAACTAAGGGAAAGCAGTTGTATACATAGTCCAATATTTTATAATCGTAGTGGGTTATTGGCAGAACTGGCAATGTCAGAAATGGTTAATATAAGCTTTTTATAGCTTAGCATACTAATGTAGCTTTACTTTTTATGCCTCATGGTTAAAGTTATGTGCTGGGTGGTTAAGGGCCAGTTGAAGCAAGATCTATATAATAAAACATGGAACTTTTGTATCTCCCAAGGTAGTCAAATCCCCTCAGGATTTACCTTGAAACTATGCACAGTGCTTTTTAGAACTGTTCTCCTTGTCAACTGTCTGGATAAGTCATGGTCATTGCTTCATCAGTTTGCTCTCTGTGTAAGCCTGAGAGAATGTTTTCTCTCTAGGTGACTATCCTTAGGCACACAATGCATTGTTCTTCACTTTCCTCTATGGCCCCATAATCTCCTTGAACAGAAATCTTAGGACATCACTGAGTTACAGGGTGTTACAGCACAGTTTCTCTTATGTCCTGAGTCCTCACTGACCCTGAAGGGTTAGAGCCAAAATATTGGCTGACCTTTTAGCCCTTCTTATTCTCTAATTTTGGGTCTGTAAACTTATGTTCTTAACCCTCAAAGAGAGAAGCTTAGTGATATTACTACTCTATAACATATGTACTTGAGCTTAACATCACTGTCTTTCTGAATATCAAATATTTTACACTTAACTTGGAATTGGTATTTTCCATCAAATATTGACATGCTAATAAATCCCTATAGAATGTTATAAAAACTGTTACACATTTTAACACAGGAATTAGAAATCTAAGCATATACAAAATTATAGTCAGTCAATCCTATGGTATTTTTCCTTCTTTTACTCTCTTTTAGTAACCTTTTTTGTTTCCTTATAAAACAACCATTGACTTGAGAGTGTATAGCCCATCATTGGAAGAATGGTCGAAAGGATGAGGTATTTTAATATGATGGAATATTACTCAGCTATAAAGAATGAGAAACTAGAAGACTTCATATAGAAGTGGATGTATCTTGAAGATATAAGTGAAATAAACCAGCCCTGCATGTATAAATATCATACAGTCCCCCTAGTGTAGGAACTCAAGAGAAGAAATAAAAATGGAAAAGCATAACATGGCTGAATGGAAAATCAAGAATTTATGGCTTAAAAATATGAAGAGATTGCCAGCAGAAAAATTAGGAAAAATGGCAGGGGAATAACCACGTACTTATGTACTTTATATACATGTATATACATTATATACATTATATACATTATATATACTTATATACATACATATACACACTGGTCCTAAGAATTTCTAACAGGTTTTTGACACTGAGGATAGCAATACATGACAATAAAACTACGCTTGGAATGCCTGTCATTCTGGTCTAGATGTGTTCTGACTCTAATGTACTTTCAATTATTGCAGATTTTAAAAAATTCTTTATGTTCTAGATAGAAGGCCTTGTCATAGGGAAAATTAAGTATAATTTTTCTCACTTAGCGAATTTTATTTTTACTCTGTTATTCATTTCTTTTGACATGCGGACACTTTTCAAAAAGATGCAATCCCAGTTTTTTATTCTTTGATTCTTTGAATTATTTCCTGTGGAATTTGGCTTTTGTTCTTGAGCTCTGCCTACTGTCACTAAGATTTTTACATACATTTTCTTTCTGGAGATGTAGTATGAATCTTTGATCGATTTTGACTATAGCTTAGTGAATGGGCAGGTCTAATTTTCGCCTTTGGCATGTAGAGAGCGAGCTTTTCCAGTGGTACTAAATAAGCTATGCTGGCTGGGGAGGTAGCTCAGTAGAATAAGCGCTTGCCTTTCAAGTGCAAGGACGTGAGTTAAATCTGCAGTTCTGAAAAAATTAAAAATAAAATTCAATCAATCAATCAGTAAAAAATACAGAAGCAGGCTACGGTTCTTACAGTGAAGTTGTTTGGCCCTCTGTGAAAGGTAAGGTGGCTGGGTGTGCTTGTAGGCATGCCTATATCTTCTAATGTGCTCCACTGATCCTCAGGTCTGTGTTTATTGCATTTCCATTTGGATTTTAGCACAGCAGCTTTATAGTATAATTTCAAGTCAGGGATTGAGATTTCTCCTGCCGTTCCTTTGCTGCTCAGGATTGATTTTTATATTCTTAGTCTCTTGGATCAGGATGAATTTTTGGAATGTCTTCTGTAGATCTGTGAGGTATACAAATGGTATTTTAATCAGGATTTCATTGAATCTATACAACAGTTTTGGGAGTTTGGCCATTTTCCCAATATTGGTTCTTCATGTCCAAGAATAAGAGTTATCTTTCCATTTCCTAACATCCTCTTCCATCTCTTTTCACAAAATACTGTAATTGTCACTGTATAAATCTTTGACTCCCTTCGTGAGACTGATTCCTAAATATCTCACTATTGTGAAAGGTGTGATTTTCCTAATTTCACTCTGGGTGAGTTCGTTATTTGTGTGCAAAAATGATACTGATTTTTTTTTTTTTTTCAGGACTGGGGTTCAAACTCATGACCTTGCACTTGCCAGGCAGGCACTTGTGCCTCAGAGCTATCTTCCCAGCCCCCAATGATACTGATTTTTGATTGTTGACTTTTTATCCTGCCATGCTACTAAATTTGGTTATTAAATCTATAAGTTTCTTCATTGACCTTTTGGGATCTTCTATTTACATTATCATGTCCTAAGCAAATAATGATAATTTCTCTCTCTTATCTAATTGCTCTGGCTATTTTTTTTCCAGAAGTGTATTGAATAGGAGTGGTAATGGTAGGCATGATAAAAACCCAACAGGAAACTGTAATAGATGGTCCTTCACTCCACCCTAAAAGCCATCTATGAGAGACCAACATTCAACCTCACAATAAATGAATTAAAAGCTGCCCACATAGCTGAATGTTTATTTCTTTAGTAGCTTAGTAGTTAAAAGCTCAACATTTGGAAAAAGTCTCCTGGATAGAAATCTTACTGTTTTTACCTACATATGTATGACATCTGATAAGTTCCTTAAACTATGTTTCAATTTTCTTATTAATAAAGTACAAAAAGTTAATATGCTAACCTTTGTGTCAATAAATTTCAAAGACAATATAACTCTTACTATTTATTGCATAAAAACTATCCGTGACTACTCTTCTAACTAATGCTAACATTATTGCTATTCAGATGACCATGATTGTTGTAAAACACTGAATAATGTTTCAATAGGCAGAGCACAGCTAGGGCTGAGTGCTGATTGGCTCACTTCATTTCCATGTGCTTCTCCCACAGTGACCTCAGAAGTCTTCCTTATTCTTGCTACAGTTTTCTTCTTATTATTACATTTTATTTTCAGAGTTAACAAAACAATAAAACAAACAAATCTAGTTAATAAACATTTATTTTAAAAATATGTCTGTATTAACTGGACATCACTGTGGAGGCTGAGGCAGGAGGATTACCACAATTTCAAATCCAGTCCTGGCTTCTGGGCTACCAAATGAGATCAGGGCTGAGATGAACTATATAGTTTGTTCGTTTTGGTCTTGATTTGACAAAAAAAAAAAAATCTGCATTGTAATGAAGAGGATCAATCGCAAATAGATTTATGAAGTTTTGAGAGGCAGAGCTTTACATTTATCACATTATTGAACTGTCTAACACCTTGTCAAGAATAAAAATATTGAAATATTCTGTAAATAAAATTAAGATTTTTAAAACTGGAATTATTTGTATAAAGTAAATTGTAAAGTAAAAATTGGTGTTGAATATCAAGCCTGATCTTTTCTAGTTCTACAGAGAGTGATACAAAATTTTAATTCCATTCCTAAAGTTTCTATTTGAATAAAACTCTTCGTCGAATGGAAAGGTATTTGAGGAGCTAGACTTCTTCTGAACACATCAGCAATGTCTGCTTGCATTTGACAACCTGCTTCTGGGTTTTCCCAAACTTAAAATAGGTAAACTGCACCTTTAAACACACACACTACTCTTTGGGCCAGAACCAAAAGAGTTGGTAATCTTGTTTTAACATTTATAATTTCACCAAATCATTTAAATATGTGATTTAAGGGAGACCAAGTTGCTCTTTTAGTATGAAAGCCACCTATGTGAGACCCTAGTAGTTAAAATGGCTAAGTTTTATGGATTTTTTTTTTTTTTTTTTTGGAACTGGGTATTGAACTCAGGACCTTGCACTTGCCAGGCAGGCACATGTGCCGTCCCATAGGCTTTCTACCCAGCAAAATGGTTAATTTTTAGGAAAATAAATTTAAAATAATTTATTTAATTAGATATAATTTCAAAATTTAAAATAAGTTTCAAAAGGCGATGAAAAAAGCAATGAAGATATGTCACACACAAATAGCAGCTCTGTACAAGGAACGTAAACTTTAGGTGTAGCTAACGTGCACTTGAACAAAATTTTAACAGTGTGAGTCATGTAGCCTCGGATCATGTTGGCCTTGTTCCCAGCCTCTCCCTGGGGATTAGTGGGAACACTCTAGATGCTCTGGGTCAACCACAGAGGTGTGCCCGTGGGCACTCTGTACGACCCCGGATCGCCATTTGTTTGGGCATGCTATACTTCTCACACCAGACATCATGGCTGTGCCATGGCTTTCCACCGTCAGCCCTCAGCCTGAAAGCCACAAAGCTATGGACTAAAATTGTAAAGCAAGTGAACCCTTCTTCTTTGGAGTTGTGAATGATGCATAACTTCTCCCAATTACAAGAAAGCAAATGAACACAGACTCGTACTTGCGTGACTCAGACCTACTCTATTCCTAGCCAATTTGTCGCCAGACCCCTGCTCAGATGGTACATGCTAGAAATCTTGTCTATGAATTAAGCACCTTAAAAATTAAATCCCTTCCTATTCTTTCTGTCAACTCTCTGCTATTCTTCTTCTAAATGTTTATCAAAGTGTATAATTACATTATGAGTAAAAAAACCAGAACAGTACAATAGACATTGTGAAAGGGAAACTGCTCAAAGCAATTTAGCTAAGATATTCGGACCGCTAATTTTTGTGGGTTTATTGAAACTAATAGCTAATGCTCTCTTTTTAAATATTATGACCAATTATTCTAACCAACTGCTTTCAAGATAACCATACGCTGTATGTTAGCCATGGTTGATTTCTTATCATCTTGACTTGAAATTTTGTATTATTTTAATTTTTAAAACAAAATTATTCTCTTTAAAATAAAAAAGAGAGAAAATATGCTGTTGCATATTTAACTGGATTTATTTGTGTAGTGAGGTTTTCACACCTGGCATTGTCATTCTTAACACCTAATAGAGTAGGGCACATGGAACACATCTAATCAGTAATGAGGAGTAAGTAAATGCATTTTTGAAAGAGCTATCTTAGCAATTAAAAATACATGCTTCATAATCACATTAAGATATTTAAAAAAACAAAATGAAATAATCTCATTCTATGTAAATCTCAAGATAGTTCTTTATTATTCATGAAACTCAGATTTCCACCTCACAATGTGAGTAAAGCGTATTTCTCTTGTTGAGGGAATTCAAAAAGAAAATATACTGAATGTTTGCGTTGGCACACAGTGGTTATCATCTCTTTCGCTCATGGCTCAGCATGAAGTCTTACGTGTGTGAACTGTATTTCCTGGATGTTTTTAAGATATATATTTTTATTTATTTATTTTTATATTATGGCCAGCTCAGCCTGCCCTGGGGGTGGGGCTGGAGCAGGATGTGGTGCCGGGAATTGACCTGTGGTCCCTGCAGTTGTCTAAGCTTGCATAAGCTGATGGTCCATTTCCTGGATATTCTTTACCTAAAATTGTAACTGACTTTTAAGAGCGCATTTTCAGGTCTATTTTTTATGGATTAAACATTATTTAGATTCATCTCTCTTTTCTTCTTGTACGTTTATGGCTAAATGTGTTGTTAATTTCTTGAGTTCATCAAATTGTAGAGTGACTGTAATAGTCTTCACCTCTGAAGACGAGGCAGTAAGATATAGTGAGCCATCGAGCCATCCTGGACTGGCAGTACTGGTTGTTTCTCTTTTAAGCAGCTTACTATTTTTCGTAGTTGGAACACTGATAAACATTTTGGAGATGGTAGTTTTTAGGGTCTCAGGATGACTTGAAGAGTGATTATAAAGGCCTAAAGAAAGCTAATTTAAAGCACAATGCATGAACTTCAATTTGATTTTGGGGACATTTCTACTTATTAGCCTAAAGAAAGCTAATTTAAAGCACAATGCATGAACTTCAATTTGATTTTGGGGACATTTCTACTTAAGTATCTGTAAACATAAGAGACGCTCCTCTGAGTTTGCTTCTTTGCCCCTGACCAATGCCCCAGTTTCTGTTTTCTTGTTGCATTCTCTTAACATGTTGTGTCCCTGTATAAAGGAAGCTAAAAAAATCCAAGCCCTTTGTCAGAAAGTGACGTTTTTTCCTCAGATCTTCAAATACAACCTTAATCTATAAATAAATAAAAAATAAAGAGATCAAGAAGTATATGTGAGATGACAGAAAATAAGTATTCACAACATAGATCCTTCCTTCAAATATTTGCAATCATTATCATTTCCTTGGTTTTAAATGTTCATTATCTTTTAATATTTTATAAATGACAAGAATAAGAATAGGTAGTAATATAGGCAGTGTTTCTATGTTGATAGCAAATATACCACAGGCGGTATTTTTCTTGCTCAGACTGAAATAATTTAATGCACTTGTTACTGTTGGCTTGAAATGTACAAGACTGAGAAAAACACTATCTTTAAAAGCACATCTTTGCCATTTCTGTCCCTTAGAGCAAAATTTCCATCTTTTGTTCTTTCCTTAAATTGTTAAATGCATTTTACAAACTACTTGCATCATAAATAAATGCTAAGGTACAGTAAATTACTCTTTGTGAAGATGAACTTCTCTTTCTCATTCAAGTTTAGTTTCCCACACTTGTAAACTTTTCCTGCCTCACCTCATTTTACAATGTTAAAAGCGTAAGCATCTGTGGTTGGCAGAAAATGGTAAAAAAAAAAAAAAAAGAAGTAATACTGGACTTTGTTGGTCCTTTAGTCATTTAACACATTACAGAAATGATCCCTGAAACCCCGCAGCATTTCAAGCCTTTAAAAAAGGCACAACAAAGACGATTTGTTGCATGTGGACCATGTCTGAATGAGACACTTAGGGATCTTGGCTTGTGCAGTTGCTTTACAAGCAAAGAATGTGTTTTCTTTCTATGGTGTCAAACAAAGTGTAGAGATACATTTTTTTGTCATGTTGAAACTAGAGCATATCAAATCAGTTAAATTAAATATATGGTATATAATATAGTATGCATTATATATATTATACTGAATCTATAACATATAATGGACAAAGTGATAAGGAGGTTTTAGAAGGTGACATAAAAAGGACTGAGGTGTTTTGCATGCGTACAAATGTCCCACACTAAGTGTAATCATTATACGCTGTAAACTTGTACCAAAGAAAATAAAATAGAATACTATATTCACACCTATCTGCAAATTTTTAAGAATTTGTCTGAATAAGCATAGTGTCAACAAGGCACAAATATTCTGAAATTTCATCAATTCAGACTGCAAATGAAAGTTTTGTTTGTACAAAGTTAACCAAATGGCCAGCGGCATGAGTTGTATCAACACTACTTGGTTTGTTTCTGAGCAGTCATAGTGATGTTAAGGAGTCTGCTACCATCATCGAATGCCATCTATCAGACAGAACCCGGATGAGCCATGCACTGAAGAGTAATGCAAAGGTCATCAGCTATAATCAAGGCTTAACTGAGAGACAGTACAGGAAGCAGGGGCTGAGATTGGTCTCTTTCCAGATCAGAAGCCACGTACCACGAAGGCCATCTGGATGCCAGAAGTTAGTTTAAATTCTGGTTAATACATTTTATTTGACTTAGAATAAATCCTCAAGGTCCAGGACAAGTGGAAAATTTATGATCTACACATAGGCTGGGAGTGTTTTCAAATACCTCATTACCATTGTAAAGTATATTATATTATTTTAGAAATGCCACTGTCAAAGCTAAGACCCAAAATGACACATTGGTGCTCAGCCCTAGGAAGTCGAAAACCTCCACATTTTTACTTAGGTGTGTACCATATGTTGATATTTTCATTTTTGTATATTTTAGGGAAAATTGAGCATATACTTAAGAACATAATACATTCATTCTGCTTATATAGTATTTATTAAAATTTGTGAGGTCTGGTTTCCTCAACAAAAGCTACTTATTAGAATATTAGTGTTTCTAAGAATTCTTGTCTTTTACTTATTCTTATAATATGGAAGCATCTACTCCTGGATTGTTTAGTAGCATAAACCAATCCTATTTCAGTGTAAATATAGTCTAAATTTTAAGTTAAAATAAAA
Source organism: Myocastor coypus (assembly GCA_004027025.1). Lineage (NCBI taxonomy): Eukaryota > Metazoa > Chordata > Mammalia > Rodentia > Myocastoridae > Myocastor > Myocastor coypus. Next base: position 12,483 of record PVJA010033734.1, on the reverse strand, counting down.
CTTACTGAGATTCATTATTATACTCATGATATCCATATTTTTTGCCTTCTTGTCATATAATGCTTTGATATTTATTTCACACATAAATTTAATTTCAACAGTGCCTAAGATTCAAAAAAAAAAAAAAAACAAAAGAAAGAAAGAAAAGATTCAGCCATTCAGTGGACACCTCTAACAATGCCCATATCCACCTGCACCCCCTAGTTCACGATTATCCTTTCTCTCTCATTTCTGGGTCAGTGGTTGTCTTAGTTCCCACAGCAAAGTAACCATGCCTAAAAAAATCTGCTCACTGGCATGTTCTATAGCACCGTGCCCCCATTCCTAAGCCCTGCCATCTACTGTCTATGTAACAGGGAGACTAACGCTGCCCTGGGCAGAATGGTCAGCTCATGTTCTCAGCCCCTAGGCAAGGGATTTCTAGAACAAAACAGAAATATCTGCAATCATTGCAAGTTAGTTCTATTCATTTCTGAGAAAAGTTTCTAAATTATGACTTATACCTGTGTTCTAAATCTTTAATAGTCACATGTACAATATTGACAGAGACAGTATCAGAGGACAGTCCCTTATAGACAAGACATAGTGTTACTTGCGTTGGTCCCCTCTCCCTCCATGAGGGCAGGTCCATGGCAGCACACTCGTGCCCCTTCTGTGTATTGTTGTCTGTAACTTGCTCTGCAAAGGCTCGTTTTAGCACTTCTAATAGGAACAGTATCGTCCCTGAAGCCTAAATTACTTAACATCTGGCTCAACTGCATACATTTTAGAAAAGTAAAGGTTTGCTGATCCAGTCTAGACTATTGCCTAAAATGAATTTTTAAGGCAGGTTACTCATGAGCTTTATTTATCATTTTTTAAAATTTGAATGTGATTTTTGTTAGGTAAATTTGTTTTGAGGCTGCAATCTTTTTCTAGGGCTTTCCTTGTTGTGTGGGAGCCTTATGTTTCTTTCCAGAACCACATAGAAAGATGGCTGCGATGCGTATCTACGTGTGTTGTTTTGTCAAATTAAAGCCATAAACTCCCTAGATACGGGGATTGCTGAGTATTACCACAGCTAAGCCTGACATTACAGCCGCAAAATATATCATAAATCAGTGTGGAGTTGGGAATATTTATAGGCTTTTCCTTCACATCTATGTAGAATGTATTATAAATGCAGTTCACGATATTTCTCAGTAATTTGAGGTTCATTTTGTATTTACAGACTCGATTGTACTTTATATGCAAATGACTCATAGTTGAGAAAAGCAGTATGTTAATTTGATTAAATTCTTACAGAATTTAAATCTTAGGAAATGTCACCTGCCATTCAATCTGCATACCAGTTATAACAAAACAACAAGCAATACAAAAGAATGAAGCATTAACTTTCTCCTAATCAGAAGGCAGGTATAACAAGATTCACTTTGTGCACATATAAATACAGAATATGGTGAAGATTTGGAAATCTCTGCTTCCAGTCTCCTCATGAACCCAAATAATGAACTCGTGCATAGGAAGTAAATACCCGGAGATGTTGATCTCACTTTCTGTGTGCCTCAAAGTAGCTTGTGAATCAGGCAGTTGGTGTGTGTGAGAGCGAGGTATGCTATAAATAAAACATCGCTTCGCATGTACCTTGGTGGTAACTCCTTGCATCTAACAGGATGCCATCCCCTTTGAAGGAGTTTGTTTCCTCTTGTCGTTGCCTCTGGTCATGGGGAATGATAAGGATAATTATGTTGTCTACCCCTGTGGTACTTGGTGCTGTCTGTCTCCCTGGTAGGATGCCATATTTCCTCTTTGCAAAGCTGCTTCCTTCCCTTCTGTCCACTGACTTTCAGCTGTAGGTAACGGGGAAATGTACAGCACGACACCGCAGGCCAGAATTCATTCCTGAAGCCACTGAAGGGAAATGAGGGCTGCTGGTGGGAAGAGCCAGGCTTGAGCAGAGTAATGCAGTAGGACCCAGGGTCTGTCACACACTGACACTGTCTGCAGAACGATGACTTCAGGGCCATGCACCCGTGGCCTCGTGTAGTCCTTCTAGGTTAGCAGGGTGGCTTATTAAGAAAGCAAAGCTAGAGGATTCTTGTTGGGCCCAGAAATGGCATGGAAATTGTAGCATGTAAAAGAAAGTACTATAATGCTAAGGGATTCTCACATGTGCAGAAAGTCCACAATTCTTAGAAAGGAAATTAATACAAAGAACAAAGAACATTTAAAAAATGTAGATTGTATTTAAGAAACGGACTGATGAAATAGAAGCACAAACTTGAAAGAACATGAGTAAGGATAAGAGAAAGACTGAAGAGAAGATGTCCAAGTGTGGTGGCGAATGCCTGTCACCTAGCACTTTGGAGGCCAGGCAGGAAGATTGTGGAATCCCAAGCCAGCCTAAACTGCCTGAGAAGGTCAAGGCCAGCAGGCACTACCTAGGAAGATTCTGTCTCTAAAATACATACATACATACATACATACATACATACAAACATACATACATACATACATACATACATATATATATACATACATGCAAAATGAATAGTAAGGAAAATACATTCTCATGTTTAGAGAGAAAACACTGACTTAAGATTCATAAAGAAAGAAATTCAGAGAAAACTGAACAGGCCAATAAGAAAGATAGGATTAGTCATGCTAATGAGCTTGATAATGTCTTAGTAGATAAACATTTAAAAAAATATATCCGTGGTTTAAGGTCGGCCTTCTCAGCTACCTTTATTGGCTGAGGTCTAGCCTTTCCCAGACTTTGACAAGAATAATTATTATTAACAACTTACATCGGGTTTTACTGCAATCCTCCTTTTGAGGCTGTGGGGTCTTGCACTTCCTTCTCACTGCGTCGTTTAATGAGGAGCCTCTGGATCTTTTGCACTGAAAGCCTAGGTGTCAAAAAGTATGCTGACCTTGAGTAGAGGTTCACAGATGGATATCTGGATGTTCAGAGACTTGGTGTTTGCGCACAAACACAGAGGAAGGTTTAGTCAACATGAAAAGCATGTATAGCCAGCTTAGTGGAATATTATTAATGACTTTAGACTAGGATATCTTTTAATTGATGTGTATTAATAGCTTCACTCCCTATGGTTTTTTAATATAACATTTACCAAACTTATTTTTTGATGGAATTTACATATGGCACATCAGGATGATTAAAAGCCAGCGGTCTTTTCACAGCATGGTAAAAAATAGGATTTGATTTATCTTCCTGCCCTGCCTACCCCTTGCTGCGACTCTACTTTTGAAATTTTAATATTCTCATTTTCCATAAGGAGTTCTTATGTAAAATATTATGTAAATAACTTGTTATATTCCTAAGAATTGTTTCTTGAATCTTTATTTAATAACAAAACAGAGATAAAACCTATCCTTAGTACTCTGAATGTGGAGTGTTTTCTCAAAGTATGGTATGGGCTTCAAGTTATGAAAAAGTATACCTATGCTACATACTAGAATGTTGAAATATGTTACTTCCGTATTTTTTAAAAAACTTCATAGTATTTGTTGTGTGGAGAGCTTTCTACCTGAGCATAGATTAGCATCGAGAAACTACTTTTAAGAAGGAAACAAAAAATTTAAAAATTAAAGGAATAGTGTTTCTAATTTCAGCAGCAAATGCAGTTTTTAGTTCTATGCTGACTAATGAGATGTATACAATACAAAATAGTAAATACTGCAGTAATTATAAACGGTAGAAAAAATAAGTCAGATATTTCTTTTAGGATTGCCATCTTTAATTTTCCCTCGGGCATAAGAGTGTGAGATGAGTATTACACAGAGAGAAGGTTTAGGAAGTTCTACTTTCAAGCACCACAATGGTAGGAACCTACCCTCATATTATCCCTGTGGTGGTATGGCTTACAGTGCCTCAACCACTTTTACCTTCGTGGATGGTTCTTTTTTCATCCTCCAGCCAGGTGAGAACTCTATGAAGTGAAAATCTCTTTTGAGTGAGGATACAGGAAAAGCCCAAGTCCCTGGTGGCAGGGCCCTTGGTGCTGAGACTCAGGTTCGGTCCCGAAGGTGGCTGTGTCTCTTCCACTTGGCTGTAGTTGTATTCATGCATCAAAAACAGAGTCTGCTTTGTTCCTGTGGGTTTTACTGTTTGAGAAAAAAAAAAACACAGAGGGTTTTGAGAAGCTGCAAAATGTTGCAAAGTTCAAAGCCCTAGGTAGAGGTCAGGGTTAGGCGACAGACACTGTTGTATGAAATTTTTATTAAGTCAGTAGTTGTTAGGAAATGGTTGGTGCCATTTCTAGGCTGCTGATAATAAAATCATGATGTTCAAATGATTTCACAGTCACTGCTTCTGTGGAAGATTTGACTCTGTTGGATGTCGTGAATTTCTGCCACCTCACTGTGATGTGGGAGAGGCGACGGCTAGGGTATAGGAGCGAGTGCTTCATCAGCCACGTGGTCCTTTAAGGACTTGCATGTCGTGACCTGAATGTGCCACGTTGTAGGGCGCTACATCATAAGATTGTGTGGGGGAAGCAGAGGAGTTCGAAATGGATTCTTTTTCATACTGAATATATTTGGGGAGAGGCAAATCTTCCTAATACAGCACTCAGATGACCGGTTGTTTTGCCTTTCCTTTAATAGAGAAGGCTGGATTTAGGACTCCTTGATGACTCCACAAGCAACCTGCTTGGCTCAAATGGGAGTTAAAGACTTTGCCTAACTACAATATTTCTCATCAAGATTATGAGGATTACAATTCAGAACGGAACTGCTGAAGGAGGTTACTCCACTTTTACCAATCCTTAACATTTGGCTTCAGACCTTTGCTGAGGACACTGACCCAGAGGAATGTAATAGATCAGTGTCAGTAGGATTAATCTCATGGATAAGCAACTCAGCATGTATCAAAACATAAAAGTTCCTCCTTTGATTAAAAATGGAATGTTATGAAGTAATGCCAAATTGAAAAACTAGCTTCTTATTCTTTTTATTAGAATATGCTTACAATACGTACTCACTGCTCTTCTCTTAGGGAATGAGGAGCTATGAATACTGCTTCTTCATCCTTCTCACGTCCATCCCTCTTCCCAGGCCCAGGCTACTCTTCTGAAGAGCAATTTCTGCTGTGTAATGTCAGAACATGGGAACCCCTTCAGAGTCCTCTGTTTCTGCCTCCCATACACTAGAATTTCTATATGACTCTATTCCAAGTTTCCACACTCATTGCCTTATGGATCCTGTTTGTCTGTTCACTCATACTGTATTCCCTTATATTTTAATATATTTGTCTTTAATTTTATTGTATTGGAACTCCACCAGATAATTTAATCACTCATCATAAATTGTTCATAGTCCTGTCAATTACAGATGCTTTATTTGCCTCAATGATCATCTACCCAATGGCCTTTCCTCATGGATAGAAATAAAATATATAGCACGAGAAAAGAAAGTCAATTAAATATGATATATACTTTGGGCTGCAGAACTATGTGGACTTAAGTACCATTTTCTATGATAGGCAAAAATGGACAAGGTGGAATTGAATAATGGACAGTGAGGTTGGATGAGGTGGAAATTTCAACTTTGGAAATATTAAGTTTAAATTGGAGCTGTGACTTCAAAGTAGAAATGTCACATCGGAAGATCAATATATAAGTTTAGAGTTAGAGAGAAAAATGACTGCAGATGATAACGTCTGATTCATAGAACAGATATGATTATTTCAACAGAAAGTTAAAGAAAGATCAGAGCCTGGGAAAAAAGCCCTTGGGATTTTCATCATGATAAATTTATTCTCCTATTAAGTGTAATTTTAATGGAATTCTAACTTTCAAGAAACGTATTACCATGTTATATTATTATGAAAGCCAAATGAAATCTCTTAGGATTGTATTTATTCATCAAAATCTGGAAGATAAAGGGGGCTGTAACCACACTGAGTACAGCTGGTAGTAAATAAGGTGTCCCCGAATGCCTTTTTAATTCCTGTGGATTAATGATTCAAAGCCCCTTAGTACAGTACCTGTAAAGTACTCTGTAGGCCTTTATTGAACACAGAATTCCATAGAGAACCCTATAATGTTACATTTACCTCTTTAAACATAAACACATCCTTGTCGTGTTAAATATATCATTTGAGATATGGTTAGAGAGAACAAATGCGCTCATCCACACTGCCGCCGTCGACATTCCCATTAGTTGAGACATGATCTGCATTTGGAACATGTAGATCTGGGTTCTGCATCTGCTTTCAGAGTCAGCCCTGAACTTTCCATGTCACATAGAGATCATTTATGTCACTGTCTTTACATTTGCCCTTATGACGAATCCCTTTTATCATTCTCAAAATTATTTCATTGTACAAATATCAAAATAGTTATCAACCACTGATTTTATGTAAGGATTTTATGGGGGCATGCAGTGTATTAGTTTGTTAAGGCGGTCTACATAAAACACCACAGGAATCTGTCTACTGATCCAGCTGGTTGCATGGCGGGCTTTCTCCTGGGCTTAGAGATGTCTGTCTTCCTGCTGCGTCCACACATGGCCAAGAGTAACTAGACAGTAAGGACGGATTTCCTGTTGAGTCAGAGTACCACTTTATGACCACTGCTCACTGTGATCATCTCCCTCAATCATGGGCTCCTTTAAATTTAGTTGCTGATGTTTCCAAATATAGTCACATTCTACTTTAGAGGTTTACTGTATGTGTTTGATGGGGGGCCGTGCACACCACCGAGTCTATTAAGTGTTAACAGGCTGACACGCAAGGTGCCTGTAAGTGTTCCTGAGGCTAGGAGCTGGGCGCTGAGAAAAACTAATGAAGTGGGAAAAACAGATAGGTAGATAGATAGATAGATAGATAGATAGATAGATAGATAGATAGATGATAGATAAAATAAACACAATAGAAAATGGGTACTAATAGCGTTTCCTCTTTTCTCTTTAAATTAACCTCTCTAAATTTCCCATGAAATCATAGAGCCTGTTCCTCTCAGTGCTCTTTCCTAAGACATCATCTGTCATATTCTAGAATGACCGAGTCCTTGCTCCTGCCCATGGTTTGGTTGCATTACAGCAGAACGTGCATTTCTCTACTTTAGAAGCCCATTTATTCCAGGGTTTACGCTGACTCGGCTGCTGAACCACAAGATGTTCACTTTGCCCTGAAATGTGCATATCACGGTTCAGCAATGACCAGCTCTTCCATTGCTCTAAAACCAGAGGAAGAGAAAAAATCCATCTTACTGTGAGCATTGCATGACGCTTACTTGAGAAGTTGGTTCAATTTTCCACCAAACAGTTTACCTTTAAGATAAAGCAATAATTCAAAAATAGCAACAACTTGTATTCTAGGCTCCCACTAGAAGTCAATGCTGCTTTCTTAGGATGAAATCAGAGGCTCTTGAGAACCCTAGAGCGCTATTGCATTAGCGGTTCAACTTTTCACCTTGCAGAACAGCTTACATATTTATCAGACATTTAATAGATCCTGAAACTCATAAAATCTCAAAATCAGAAGCATAAGTGGACTCATGAGAGAAGAAAATTGAGGTCTGCTGGCCCACACCTGTCATTGGAGCTCATGTGAGGCTGAGAAGGAACCTTCCAGTGAGTTCCAGCCCACACTGAGCTACACAGTAACATCGCATCTAAAACTTCCCCCAAATTATAAATCAAAGGCTAAAAGTCCACATTTGAGATATATATATGGTGAAAGATCACTTTTGCTCTAGCTCTTTTTATTGAAGTTTATATTTAAATATGTTGACTTAGCTATTAGAACAGTCTATCTCTCCTCCAGCTACTGTGAAGCAAAAGACAGCCATCTCCCATTCTCAAGTCAGTACATGACTTTATTAATGCTAACACTGTTTGGTTTCAGAACAACTGAAACTGTGAGCTAATTATTATCTTTGAATTAAAGACTTCAGCATTGAAAGTGTTAAATCGAATAGCTATAGTGGCAGATATTCTGCATTCACATGAGCAATACTTTATAAACTCAGCTAGCAATTTAAGTTATTCTACTTTTAAGAATGTATCTGTGCCAATGTCTAATGCAAGAGGACCAGGGAAAACAGAGATCTTAAAACCAGTTGCTCTGTGGGATCAAACTGTATCATTTCTTTACTGTTGCAGAAAATTGAAGACTTCAAATTAAATCATCTGTCTAAATTGTTATTTCCTAAGGATGTTTATGTGGAAATGAATATGGACAAAGCTGATTCCAAAATGCATATAACAGGTACATGGACTCCTACACGTGTCTTTAAGGTTCTTTAAGGACAATGTCGCAATTCATTTTATACTGCTCTGCTGAAATGCCACAGGATAACTTGTAAAGAATGATGCATTTATGGGCTTACAGTTTTGGGGGCTGGAAAGTTCCAAAGTGGATGTGTCCCCGAAATCCAATTAGTGCCTGCTTTCTGAAACATCACCTGGCACAAGGCAAGAAGTTAAAAAATAACTCAGTCACTCCTGGGTGTTTCATAACGCCATTGTTCTCCTGCTGAGAGTGGAAGCCACACGACCTGCACACTTTCCATTAGGTGCACCTTCCCCCAGGCTATGAAGGCAGGAAGGAAGTTTCCAACATATGAATTCTGGGGGAAGCTTTTAACCCTCAGCAAACTCCTTTGGCCAGAAGCAAAATACTGAAGCACTGCATATTCACTAGTAGTGAATGGCATCCTAGTGTTCTGATTGACTTCACTTCTATGCTTTGATTGCCTTCTTTCTTCAGTGATTTTATTTTTAAAACTATATTCATTAATTCTTTGGCACCAAATATCAAATTTAGGACCTGGCACTTGGCAAGCGGCTGCTCTGATACTGAGTTATATACACAGACCTTGTTAGTTATCCTACTTCATATTAATTTTTAAATTGAAAATTCAATTTGAAAATTTCTAGGTATAAAAAGCATAATACTGAAATAGGAAGCAATCACAATTATAAGATAATTTATTAAAATAATGTAAAATTCACAGGCAAGTAATTGCTTATTTGATACAAAATGGATTCTGGTTAAATAAAGAGAAGAGACACATTCAGAAGGATACAATGTGTACACACTTGCACTAGAAGGTGCAAAAAGAGAGAAGCCCAAGCAGCTAATGTCTTAGTCACTTTTCTCCTTGCTGAGACCAAGTATATAACTCCCTATGTTGAAGAAGGTAAGTTTATTTAGTAGAGGTTTCAGTCCACAATCAAATGGCTCCAGGCAGGGTAGAACATAATAATCAACCATTCTCTATTGGCAGAGGAAGACAGCAAAAGTAACAAGAGAACTAAAGAGAATCTTTCTGCCCCTTTTATTTCATCCAGACTACTGGGATTAAGGCAATGCCAAATGAACCACTGTACTGATTAAAAATCACACATCCCTAATCCCAGTGCCACACATTCTACATTCAGCCAGCTATGTAAAAGCCCTATGTTTACATAAAGCTTTGCAGGGACATCTAGACATAAACTGTAACAACTAGCTTACATAATCTTATGAATTTATAAATATGAAAGGAAATAAAAGAAAAAATGCTGGCACAGGAACCTATGTGAGAAAATGTGAAGATGCCAAATAGAAAATTTAGAGAAAGGCACAACAGTTGCTTATTGAGATATGATAATTTTATTAGCAGAGTGGAATCCTATTACAAGAGTGGAATTGGGCATAATAGACTGTGATAGTTAACTGATTGTTTCAATTTGAATAACAGATGCACTAGCAAATTAAGTCAGCATAGTTCTGTGTGTAGATGATGTGCCTTAGAGAAGATCATCCACAGGACAGAATCAAAGGTAAATGAAGAAGGGAGGCTCCCTTCTTTCTTTTCAGAGAAACTCTAGTCTGCACCTTGAATGTTGTCTCCTGGCTTCTACCACCGACTCTTCTGGCTCCAGTGCAGATACTTGGCCTCCTGATGAGGACTCACCTACAGTGAGCTTCAAGGCTCCCAAGAGATACTTTAGATCTTGTGGGCAGATGGATTTTTTACATAGATGACTCTGTGGAGGATCACTGTAAGCCAATCATGTAAATTTTTAGATTTCTGAGTTTTTTTTTTTTTTACCAGAAATTGAACTTGGAATCTAGTGCTTGCCAGACAGGTGGTTATGCCATCGAGCTATCACCAAGCTCAATCATGTAAACTGTTACAAATTTGAATATGTTTCATTACATTTATTTATCTATTGAAAACTGACTAACTTTATGAATTTTTATTTCTTAAAACTAAAACCTGTCTTGCTGGTGATACACTATATATGTTGCTCACAGAGGAAAGAAAAAAGAAGAAGGAAAAAAATGAAAGAAGGTAGAGAGAGAAAGAAGAAGAGAGAAGAGAAATGATGCCTTTCAATCAAAAGGTTGGAAGGAATAAAGAGAAGGAAGCACATAATCAAAGAGTTAAGGGGAAGGAGAACCAAGAGAGAGGGAAGCAGAAATGAGAATGATGGAAAACAAAGATGTCATTTTAGGCTGATGTTTTCTAATCAATGATACTTGCGCACCACTATATCTCCACTATCGACTGAATCCTTTGCTTCCCACACAGACAGATCTTGTATCAAAGTTTCAGAGTTATGGTCTTTTGTAACTGCTGTCCTTACTGGAACACTGTCATGGTTTATATCTAGAAATCCCCCTAAAACTTCACGCAGCAGAGGTGATTCAAGTATATAGACATTACATCTGGTTCTCTTTTAGGACAGAAATACTTGTTGAAAATGGTAGACCCCAAGGGCATTACCTGAATGGTGAATCCCCCTTCCTGTATCCTCTTGAATCTCTATGCTTTCAACTTGCCTTGCATTAGGGTCTCTCCTCTTCTGCAACCCACTTGCACAGATCCTGTTGTGAAACCAGATGGCGAGGGACTGAAACCTCTACACAATGTGAACCAAAATAAAACTTTTGTCCTTTCAGTTGAGGGGTTCAGATATATGTGTCCCAGGCATGAGAAATTTGTCTAAAACAACCCTTTAGTGGTTTTATTAGCTACAGTGTGTCTCTAACCTCAGATGACCCGACAGAAGACAGTATGAGGGTATGCTCTTTGGCTCGCTAGTAAGGCACTAGTAATAAGTTTGAGGTTTCAGTTCATCAAACCAATAATAGTTATGACATCCTTTTTTGATTTCTGAAACTTACAACATCAGGAAACATTAACAGAACAAATGCTTCCTGAGTCACTACGGCTTGTAAGTAAGAAAAGGTTTTAGGGACCATTTATCAGGCCTTAATTATGCTCTGAGCACTGTGTTAAGTGCTCTCCATGCATAATTTATTTCAATTTCCACAACACTAGGACATAGAAAATGAAATCATGTTCTTGCTGTATTGGAAAACTTTCACTTACAATCTTTAATAAACTAAGATCTGACACTTTGTGAAAGAGTAGCAATGAATTTCAAACTGTATCTGTATTATTCCGCCAAATTTGTGCTTGTAACATAAGCAATGTAAGTCTTCTCCAAATTTCTATAACCTAAGAGTCATTGTGTCACTAAGCTATAATTCATGTCCATATTACCCAGATGCTACACAATCCATAAGGCAGTGTTTTTTTGTTTGTTTGTTTTCTCTTTTTTTTTTTTTTCCTTTTTGGTTTGTTTTTCATTTCTTGTGTTCAATGCATCCAATGAATACTGAATGGCTCTCAGCAGACCACTTATCTGTGTTGAGTATCTCAAATACATACCAGACCAATCCATACCTGCTGCATTTCAAGTTATGTTTATTTCCCAATCCTTTCCAAAAAATAAATAAATAAATAAATAACAGCTGAAGCTTACTTTTATCTAAACTGGATGAACAAGTACCAGGACCTCTGTTTTATGCTATCTTCATCTACCAGACATAACAATTCTGGATGATAATGTACAGATAAAAATGCATACCATTTTCTGTATAATTTCCTTTCCTTCCAGTTTCCTAGTACAAGAATAAATGTCCATACACTTGGGGATATTCATATATTTAAAGGAAGTATTTACTTTGAACTAAATAGCCTGTACAATGGACTGTCTGTGATATGATTGCCTAAAATATTCCTGATCATGGTCACTTTTCATAGAGGAATAGCTCTCAGGAATGTGTGAAATTATATTGTTCCAAGTCCCAGGGATATAGATTTTTATACATCAAATAAGATGATTTCATAAGGATGTACCTCCAATTCTCACACCATGGTAATCAAATCTTGGGGTGATCTGGTGTTTGCCAATCTTGGCACTTCTTTCATTCCCTAAGGCAATTACTCACCTGCAGAGAGATGAAGGCTTGCTTGAATTTCTCACATTTAAGTTGCTTCCTTCATAGCACCATTCAGATTTTATTTAAATTGGAATTCAAATAAATAGAGTTGCTTGTTATGTCACATTCCTTTTCTCCCAATTGAAAATAGAAACAGAAGAATTTCTTCCTCTCTCTTTCATAATCTAACATAACCTTTACTCTGTTTTCAAAGCTGAGCAGAAGATATATATATATATATATATATATATATA
>PVJA010033733.1:0-23089 GCA_004027025.1 Myocastor coypus | reverse complement strand
GTGACACTGAATCTTTGTCTCAGGGGTACTGAGGTGTTAGGTGGGTGCAGAACTTTGTGCAGCTGAGTTGTTAATGTGAAGAAAGTGGCCCTTCTCCTCAGTGCACACTCAGGAACTTGAATCTTGGGGAATCCTGAGAATTCGCCCTCAGTGGAGTAGACCATGTGCTTCTCAGAACTGGGTCCTGGCTTTCAGAGTAGAGGCAAGGACGATCCTGTTCCTAGGTTTCCCAAAGTCTGTTCTGAGGGGCAGATCTTTCCAGGGGCTGCACTGTGTTGAAATCATTGCTCCTTACTGCTCACCTTTATATACAGTGCCCAGCAGAGCCTGGGATTCCTCCCTGTGCTCTCAGAAGTCACGCAGCCTGCAAACCAAGCCCACACCTCATTCAATCAGAGGAGAAATCGATGCTTGCCCACTGGGCTCCTCCTACCTGACAGCAGAAGACTCAGAGTAGGAGCAGGAGTTTGTGAGGGGACAGGGCACAGGGTCAGCACTTTACATGAGCTTTCTGAAAATCCCAGGCCAGAGAGCTTGTTTCTTATTTTCTAGCTCCAGGGCCTTTGCTTTCCCACACCTTCCAGGTGAAAAGCAGAAGCTCACGTGAATGGTGAACACCTCCATAATCTCGTGTGTTCTGTGAGTTCTGGTATTCATTCTTCTCCAGATGAACAAAGCCCACTAGTTTCCAACCATTGCTCACGCATTCCTTCATCCCTAGAGTAGAAATGTACACTTGCTACTAAGAGGACCTATTCCTGGGCCCAGGCTCCCACAGTTCTCTCTGCATATTTGGAGGAAGTAGAGGCATCCCCCACAGAGCTACTGCAATGAAGAATCAAAGGAATATGAGATCTGACAAGTTAGTATGTGTTGCTTTTTATTTTGATGAATCAGCTAAGCAATGCAATTTGTCAATCCGCAAGACTGGAATGAGCCAACTTACCCCACAGTCTGTTATGGTTTAGTTATTCCTTCTCCATTGATCATTTTAGTTTGTAATACACGGTTTCAGTTTACATTGCTTACATTCACATTCGTGAGTCAACACATGTGTTTGGCACATTTTAATTGTTCCCCATCCGTGTCCATTCTCTTTAGTCTTATGTTCTCTCTCTAATCAGAGAACGACTTCCTTCTTGGGGGCAGTTGGTGCATGGATATAGCAGGCTCCGGGTCTCTCCATGTCTCCATCACCTGCTCTTCTCTCCCGACCTGCATCCCTTGCTTCTCCTCCTCTCTATCGCTCAAGATCTCTCTTCGGCCCTACTCTGTCAGGCTTTCACTTTGCTCTATGCTTCCCCTGTGCTTTGCTCATACAGGAGATCCCATATACTATTCAAGCGTATGTACCAGATTTATTCACGTAACATTAGGTTTTCCGGTTGCCTCCATTTTATGCAAATGGTTAAATTTTATCCATCTTTATAGTTGAGTACTCTTCCAGTATACTTAGGTCTCATATTTTCTCTATTCATTTGTATGTTGATGGGTATGTTGGCTGCTTCTAGGATTTAGCAACTGTGAATTTTCCTGTTATAAACACGGCCATAAATGCATGGCTGTAAGAGGATGTCTGTTTTTTCTTTTCTGTACTGGCCATCAAACTCTGGACCTTGTGCTTTTGAGGCAAGCACTTAGGCCACTGAGCTATCTCCCTAGCCCCATGGATGTCTTCAACTCTTTTGGAAAAATACATAGAAGAGGAATAACTAGTTCAAGTGAAAAGTTTACTTTGTCATTCTTTTCCTCTATATCTTGATTTAAAAGTTAATCACATTCATTCACATTTTCTAGAAAATCTTTACACCTGTGACTTCTCTTCAAGTAAAGAAAAGTCACGCAGTGCTTGAAGCTTGCTTTATTGGGGTTCCTTGGAGTAGAGGCTCATATTAGTTCTCACTCCAATGCTCACCTGGAAATTTGCCCGGGCCCTGTAATGCTACTTGCTCCTTATCTGATTCTGCTGCTTTCAGCTGGAGCTCCTCGTTCCTGATAATGCAAGATAGTTAATCAGCTGAATCTTGTATGCACACAGTTCCTTCAGGACCTGCAAGGATACACAGCTGTGACGTCTACCGAAATCCCCTGAGGTCTGCCTTGGTTCTTTGCCATTTCACCGTCTTGTGTGTCACATTCACATCGACCAGACCGATACCCTTCTCTCTCTTAATAGACATGTCTCTCCCTGTGGCTCTGGATGACTCCTGTATGTGGAAATAGTTGTCTTCGTGTCATTTCATCATGTTGAGTTCTATGTTTTCTTAAATTGTGTCATCATCTTGAGTTCTGATTAATCGTTCTACTGCTTGCTTTAAGGCTTCTGGTGCAATTCTCATATTTCTGCAAATACTTGATCATTCTCTTTCTGCAGTCCCGTGTAGAAGCAATCCATGTTGTAATAGTCCCTGAATCTACAACCACAAACCAAAAATTGCTAGATAAATAAAGGTATTGTTTTCTTCCCATTTTATATTTAGGCTTTTGAAAAAGAATAAAAAAGTCTCATTTTTTTAAAAGATTTATTCATTTATTTATTTATTTATTTGTTTCAGAACCTTTATTTGTTTATTCACTCATTTTTCTGGCCGGCTCAGCCCGCCCCGAGGGCAAGGCTGGCGCAGCATGTGGTGGCCAGGGATCGAACCGCGGTCCCTGAAGCCGCCCAAGCTTTCCCAAGCAGGCGCTTTAGACCACTGGGGCATTCCACCGGGCCCAAAAGTCTCATTTTTTATAATAAAGAGTTAAGACCGAGAATATTTTTAGATATAAAACAACTGCTGTTAATATTTTTCGAAAACATAATGAAATTATAGAGTCCTATCTATTTTATTGAGCTGATTTTTCTTTTTCTTTTTTTTTTTTTGTATAGTGTTTCACTATGTAGCTTGGAATCTTAGTGATACTCCCATTTTCAGTCTCCGAAGCAATGTGATTACAGGCATGTGCCATCTCATTTGGTCTCAAGGGCGCACCCAGTGTGCTCCACCTCGGGGCCAGTCTAGCTTGTGGGGCTGGGCATCAAACCCCAGTCCCTGTGCTTGTCTAAGTAGGCACTTAGTCCCCTGAGGTATGTGGATGGCCCTTGCAGTACTATCTAAATATATGATATATTTATATTTTTCCTTATAAGTTAGTTGAGATGTTTTCTGGACTTGATCTTTCAAATCTGACTGATTTTGCATATGTAGATTATGTCTCTTTCCCAGAAGAGTACTTCTTTCCTTCCTATAATCATATCTCTTTCATTTTACTATTCTTGTTTAGGTTGAGTATTGCCATCTGTTGTTGTGAGTAAATAGTCCTTTTTTTTTTAAAACAGTATTTTATTTTGTTTTTATTTATTTATTTATTTATTTATTTATTTATTTATTTATTTTTTCTTGTTTCAGAACTTTTGTTTATTTATTTATTTTTATGGCCGGCTCAGCCTGCCCTGCGGTGGGATATGGTGCCGGGGTCGAACCGCGGTTCCTGCAGCTGCCCAAGTTTTCACAAGCAGGCTCTTTAGACCACTGAGCCATCCTGCCGGGCCCCAAGATAGTCCTTCTTAATGTGCTCTCAGACAGATTATTTAATAGCAGAAAAGATGAACTGAGCAAAGCCCAGTAAGCCTCACTCTGGGAAATATGTCACAATGTATGTTCTAGAATATTTGAGACTAGAAATCTATTCTAGTCTTGGGCACATGGCTAGGTTCTGTGCACCTCACAATGCCTCCTTGCATCAGTTTATATGAACAGAATTATATGAATAGGAGAATGTGATTTAACTTGTGTAACGCACTTCCATCTATGCCTGGAGTGCTCAGAGATTTTTAAAAAATGTCTAGTATATTTAACAGTATTTCAGCCACTGGGAATATTATACCTCATGCTCAAGCTTATTTTCATTAAGGAGATATGAGAGATTATGCAACACTCTAGGAAGTGGGACAGTATGTCAGACACAGGAGTGGGGGTTCAATTCCCACCCTGCTCTGGCAGCTCCACATCCCGAGGCACCTTGAGAAAGCAGCTGAGACTGGGTGTGTTGGCCTAGGCCTGTAATCCCAGCATTTGGGATGTTTAAAAGAGGAGGCCCACTACAAGTCTGATCTATGTAGGGAGGCCCTGTAGATCCTTTACACATTATACTAAATATATAAAAAAGAAAATAAAATTTCTCTTGTCTTACCAAATTTTCATATGGAGACATCTCACAGGAATGCAACTCAATTTCTAGAAGTTTTTTTTTTAACAACCAATCTTTCATCAAAATGTTCCTGTCCTCATTAATTTTACTCCTACCAAAACCTATAGCTGCTTTAGAGTATAGTAAAATACACACACACACACATGAATATTCTTTTCATGAAATGGGTTACAAAACCTATGGCCAAAGACACTAGCCCGGTGGTTTCTGAGTTTCCAGTCCCAAAAGGCACATCAGTTGACAGAAACTCTCTGAACACTGCACTCCTCTAATCTGTGAAATGTTCTATCTGCATTAAGACAAGACCCCAGGAAACTTTGCATCCCTGTACCATGTGGAGTTTCTTTCTGGCTTGTGCTCGGGCCCAAAACAGTTTGCACGGGCAGATAGCCATTTCCTGCTAGGAGGGAGGCACATTGGCTGACTGTGCTGCTCTTGATTAGCAGATTGTTTCTTGTATAGCCTCATCCAGGCATCTGTAGTTATATTAAATTTACCTCTAGATTACAGACAATTGGTTGTTCACAGTCTCTAATTTCCTTGACTCAAAAAATGTACACTAGAGCCCTCATCTGGAATCCAGTCCCCTTATGATACCTCCACTTTTTTGTGTTTGAATCTTGGGGACTGGCTTGTGGCTTCTACTACAGCATAGCTACATTTTATACTCTCAAATTTAAGGGGCTCAGGCTTGGTCTATATTGCTTATGTTCACAACTACTAGCCAGGAGCCTTGAAAAAACAATTGCTCATTTAATATTTGGCCAACAACAGTATGAGATTTCAGGAAGTCACCCTTTTTTTTTGTCTTTTTGAGACAGGGTCTCACTATGTAGTTCAAGCTGGCCTTGAGCTCACTTTTGTAGCCCAGGCTGGTCTTGAACTCGCACCGATCCTCCTGCCTCAGCCTCCTAAGTTCTGGGATTACAGGCATGTGCCACCACGCCCGGCGCAGGAAGTCAGTTTTGATAGGATTTTATCTTCCTTCATTCTTGATAAATCTGGAGTGATTCACATATGAGCATTTCAGATTCATAAAAACAAAGAAGACTAATACTATGTCTAATCAAAATTTTAATAACTTTTAGCTTTCCTCTCTTACTTCAAGGTCTCATCAAATTTTTGTGGGCAGTTTATTCTGAACTCCACATTCTGATGTCATTTCATCTTATTCTGGGTCACAAAACAAATCCATGGATTTTCAAATTGTTTGAAAATATCAAACTTTTTACTCCAAATCTACTGTACTTCAACAAAAGTAAAGTTTATCTTTCTAATAAACTTAGATTTTTAAAGCTAAATAAATTTCATTTAAAATTGAAACAAGAAAAAAAATAAAATTAAAAAAATAAATAAAATAAAATTAAGTACTATTCAAAACTCGGCCACTCTTCAATGTAACCATATAGCATAGGACACAAATGTATCATACATTGCATTCTTATTTGCTCCGCATTGATCATCTATGAATTAGAATTCTGAGACTGTGGGCTAGGGATATAGCTCAGCAGTATAGGAGCCTGACTGGTAAGCAGAAGAACCTGGGTTCAATCCCCAGTACCTCATGCAATGCTGGGCTCCTCTTAGCCTTGTTGTTCAGACCACCAGAAGCAGGCATAGTTGTGCACGCCTATAATCCCAGTACTGGGGAGACTGAGATAGGAGGATCACACAAATCTGAGGTGCATAGCAAGGCACTGTGCTAAACAAACAAACAAACAATTAAAATAATAGAATTCTGAGACTTTGATGTGACCCAAAACGAATAATGTCACTTCACAGGGACTAGTAATAGCATGCAGCGTGCCCTAGATTTACAAGCAGGGTCCAGATGGGCTGCACCTCCATCTCAGCTTCTTGGTCTGTCATCTTGCAAATTTCATCTGTAATTGAAAGACAGGCATGGTGACAATGTCACAGACTACAGGCAAAATTTTTCACTTTCTTCAATTCTTGGGGGCAAAGTTGGGATATTATTGAAATTTAAGCAAGAAAAAGAATAAATGAATAAGACTTAGAAGGTGTAGTCCTTGCTGTGGAAATATTATAGTGGAACATGTTAGAGATAGGGATAAGCATGATATACTCAGCCCATAGATTCTCATGCTCAGAACAGATAAATTTTCTCTTAGGATACGAATTACCTCTTATAAGAGACAGTTATTATAAACTGAGGCCAGAGTCTGCTCTTAAAACTTTGTGTTCATGGATGATTCACTTGCTGTTTGGATGTCATATTGTGTCTGAGCCAGTGAAACTTTTCTGAAAATCAGGTAATACAGTATTTGGGTCCTTTCAGCAATCAAAATCATGAACTAAATTAACCTCCTTTCTGTATAAGATACTAAGGCTAAGATCTTGCTATAGCAACAAAGAATAGAAAAATACAGTACTCAGGGCACAATTAAGTGACAAGTTTTACCACTTTTCCTTTACAATGAACTCATTCACCTCCAGCGTGGCCAATAGGCATTGCATCAATATTCTTTCCTTCATAATAAGAAGATCTTTGCTGGAGTTCTCTAAGGAGAATGAAGTTATAGAGGGTCTCATAAGCTCCTCACCTTGAGTACTTGTGATTTCTCAAGCATTTTGCATGCAACATCGCTATAGCTCTTGTGCAGGTGGGAATGTTGATGCTACCCGAGAATACCAGGATATGTGTGGTCCAGGAACATTGCCTAACTGAAGAGTACAACTTAGGGACAGGAATTTTTCTGCTCAAAATGTTGCATATTTTTGAGGCTATGGCCCACAATGCAGAATTCTAGGCATTTCTCAGAAGCACAGAGACCTGGTGACAGTGGTCAGGTGCAGCAGGCACACACAGGGACAGAATAGGCAATGAAGACATCAGTTATCACTTGCACCAGGCAGATACAACTTTGACTCTTAGGGTGCTTCCTCTGTAGGTTCAATGAGGACACTTTTCTAGAAACTCCTTAGACTCTTATTTTTGTTTAATTTGTCTCCTAGAAACACAGTGGAATATATAGAGTATACTAGGTTGGAACCTATCAGCCCTGCCCATTACTGACTGGGTTGAGGGCAGGCTTTGCTTTGTGGCTAACTTGCTCAAGAGTGTAGGGGTGCATATAATGTTTATCTTCAGGATTGTCGATTGTCTTGCTCCCTTCCATTGGTGTAGTTGGCACTTTAAAACTCTCCAGGGGCCAAGGAAGGGAAACACAGAGATACATGAGTCAACCATGCATATCTGAGAACATCCAGTGCTGAAAGCTCAGCAAATTGTTCATGTGTGGGGACACTGAGAACATAGAGTAGTTCTCTGTGCTTTCTGCTTGGATTTGCTATGAATTTAAGCAGTCCTAAAAATACTTTCAAAATATGATGTGGACAACTAAATCTCTCTCTTTAAGCTTGGTAAGTTTTATAGGTCAAGCTGAAATGGCTAGATTGTGTGCTTTGGACTCTATTCAGAGTTGGGTTGACTCTCTGTCTTCACTCAGTTTTCTTGATTGGAATCCTAGCAGTTTCTGAATATCCCTTCTTCCTTAATATGAGGATATCACTTCATAAAAGAGCTGCACTTCTGTGGCACATAGTGGCAGGAAACGAAGATGATCTTACTTGGATGGAACACATGATGATCTATCATACATGATAGCTATGGAAGACAGATTGATGTCCAAAGATGAATTGCCCAACTGACGGCTGTTGCTCAGAACTTACATTGATACAAAGAGCCTAAGTTCCTCCTCTTAGGAGCTTGGACTACTCCACTTAGACCAAGTCTGTCACTTCTCTGATCCTCCCCCATGTCACATGTATAGTTGAAACACTCTTTACTAATACTAGGGATTAAAAAAAAAGCAAAAAAGGAGGTAGCTCAAGGCAGAAATGCTTGCCTGGCAAGTGCAAGGTTGTGAGTTCAAACCCCAGTCCCGCCAAAAAAAAAAAAAAAAAAAAAAAGAAGGGATGATTTTGTAGTATCTCCACTGATAAGACATTGATAATTCAACACTCAGAACATTCACTGTATTCCTGCCCACCTTTCAATTTATCCATTTACACATTGTTACAATTTAGGTCAATACTAGGTGCCAGAACTCTTATGTGCTCAGAGCCAGGGCTTTTGCAAAGTGATTGAAGTGTAGGGGTGCTATATCTGACTTGGTGTTAGGAGCTGGGCTCTGGTCTAATAGGGCAGGTCACAGGGGATATGATATGGAATGACATATGTCCCTTCCTGCCTCCTAACGCTCCAAACTTTGGTTCTTTCTGCATCTATGCTCTTCTGCCACACTGTATTTGTCTTGGAGCCATTGAACCATGGGCTGAAAACAGGAGTCAGACTAAATCATTCCAGTTTGTGGGTGTTAGGTTTTATGTCTCATTGACCAAAAAACTAAGACAAGTCTTCAGTCAGCATACACCAGACCAAAGCCATTAGCTTTCTGAAAACTACAACACTGAGATAATTACTAGCCTTGCTCTTCCAAGGAAATTGGGGTCTCCTGTAGGTAGACAGTAGAGCCAGCAGTCTTTGAGCCACTGTGCTGTGGCTGGTTGTTTCCTTCTTCGCTTAGGGTCCTTAACATAATTAGCATCGGAGACTGAGAATCAACTCTGTGAGTGAAGATAATATCTTCATGGTGAGATGCAGCAGTGCCTGAGAAGATTAAAGAAGAAAGGAGCAGACTGTCAGGTTTATAACCCTGCCTGGCATGCTACACCCCTGTAAGCAGGAGTCTTCTTATATGGATCCTACTATTTAAGTTGGTTCTTGATCCTTGATTAAAGATGTGCTTAAAACTCCACATTCTTGAAAGGACTTATCAGTTGCTCAATGACAAAACTTGAAAATAATTGTTTCTGTACCAGGAGTAACATACTATATGGAACTTCTAACACAAGTCAGGGACCAACAGGACATATGTAACTTTAAAGAGAAGGAAACATGGTTCCATGCATTTTATTTACCAGCCAAATTTAGCTCTATGTAATTCTTTTTTTCTTTTTCTTTTTTTTTTTTTTTTTTTTTTTTTTTTTTTTTTTTTTTTTTTTTTTTTTTTTTTTTTTTTTTTTTTTTTGTCTTTTTGGGACAGGGTCTCACTATGCAGTTCAGGCTGGCCTTGAGCTCACTTTTGTAGCCCAGGCTGGTCTCGAACTTGCACTGATCCTCCTGCCTCAACCTCCCAAGTGCTGGGATTACAGGCATGTGCCACCATGCCTGGCTCATTGTAATTCTATTATAAAAAGATTTATTTTTTGAAAAGAAACATAATATCCATAATGAAAGAACATAAGATCAGGAGCTTTTGAAATTATGTGACATTGAACAGAAGGATAATCATGTTGTCACAAAATATTATCTTTTTCTCCCTTAGTTCGCACCTCTCTATCAATTTGATATTTTTATTATCTAGTTTATATTTTCCAAGCCACTTTATTAAGAACAGAACGCTTTTAACATCTGAGATATATTTAGGAGCAGTGTGATTTAAAGTGCATTAAAGAGTATGCAATCAGCTTCAAGTTGGAGACACTGAACAGCAGACAAACTACTAATTCTGACCAGGGTCTTATTGCTGCCTTCTCACATAACAGACGCTTAACATTCAGCCCGTGATCCTAGTCAGTGAGCCGCAGGTTTTTCATCTGAAGCACGAGGATGATGGACTACATCTTCTAATTGGTGAAAAAATGCATATAATGGACAAAAATGATTGGATATTTTTTGTGGTACTAGGGTTCGAACTCAGCACCTTGTACTTGCCAGACAGGCAGTTATGCCTCTGAGCTGTATCCCTAGCTCCAGAAATGTTTAAACATCTCCTGGTCTCCATGTAATTAATGTGTCTTTTGATGTTACAGTCCGCAGGTCTTCCTATGATTGATCTGTCCTTTGATGTTACAGTTCACAACACTGGGCTCTTTCATGTTTTGTGTAGGAGACTTTAGAGATTATGCTGTATTCTAGGACAAAGAAAAGCTAACTAGATAAGGTGCTACTTGGCATTATGGGGAACTCACTGACATTTCCTCTTACCTGATGTTACAGTTTATGTTTATATGTCCCTGTAAAGCCTCATGCAGTCATAGGCAGAGTTTTGCCAGTGGTGGCCAGATTAGGGTGTGTGACAATGGAATTGATTCACAGTACAAAGCAAGGCTCAAGGGCAATAAGATGAAGGGACTGAGTCCTGTCCACCCTAAATAGCCTGGATAAAGCACAAAGGATAGAAAGAGCTGTTATCAACCCTTGTTGCTTTATTACCTTCTCCCACCACAAACCGTGTCTCCTTTACAATGCATATTTGCCACCCCACCCCACCTTGAAGCCAGCTAATTGAAGACTGAAAGCTCTATAAACCTAAACTAACTAAACCTATTTCTCTTTGACTGTGGGTGTCTGGCATTTTCTCTGAGCAGCAATGAAAGTAACTAAGATTCATGTTAAGTCATTTAATGTGAGTGGAAGATTTCCTTAAATGCTTAAACACAAAGATTTTAAAAGCTACACAAAGAGTACCACACACTTTTCCACTTACCTGCTGTTCCATAGAAATCATTCATTTATTCATTAATTCTACCATTGGCTAGAGCTCCCCAAGTTACCCCCAAAGCAACGTAATTGAATTCCCTTTTCGTTGAGCAGGCACAGAATTCCCAGTTAGGGCAAAGTGGGCAACATAAACGTTATGGTTAATATCCTATCTCTTGAAGATATCTATTTTTACACAGAACCTAACTGCAGATTATGACCATAGATCTCCCACTTTGTGCACCATAACTGAAGGTGCGAGGTTGGGTGCACAGGGTACCTTTTGATCCGTGCTGCATGAGAAGATTCTCTCTTTTTTATTTTATTTTTTCTTGTTTCAGAACTTTTGTTTGTTTATTTATTTTTATGGCTGGCTCAGCCTGCCCTGAGGACAGGGCTGGCGCAGCATGTGATGCTGGAGATCGAACCGCGGTCCCAGTAGCTGCCTAAGCTTTCCTAAGCAGGCGCTTTAGACCACTGAGCCATCCTGCCGGGCCCAAGATTCTCTCTTATTTACCATCTGCTCCCATCGGAACTGCTAAGTGCACATCTGCCTTTCACTGTTGGTGTCTCTCTTCCTAGATGCACTATCTTGGGGCCTGGCAACTGCCCCCACTTTCCCAGTCTCAACCAGCTCACCTTGCGGCTTTATTTAGTTTAGCCGTGGGACTTATAGTTTCCTAAACAGCATATCAACTGATCAGCTAAGTTACACCCGACTGCTCTTGTCTTAAACCACCTTTCTTCCATCTAGTCCCTTCATTGACCTTATACTGCATAACATGATTTTCCTTATATAGCAGCTACTTCTGAACATTATGATTCTATTGTCAATTATAACATTTTTTCCTTAGTTCTAGTGGTATTGGCATGGGAATGAATAAAGTGGTGAGTATGTGTTTAATAAATTATGAAGAGGTTCTGATTTCTGAATAAACCAGATATACTGTTATGTAAGTTTTAATTATTTAAACTATAAAGAAAATAGATTAGAAAGCCAAGTGCTGACTAGTTAAAACCTTTTCTATTATTTTTTAATGTTCCTTAGTGTTAATTTGTCCTAGAGGAAAAGTTCACATGACGTTGTAGTACCAGATCGGCAAACTAGATGAAATCTTTGCAATTTTTCACAAAACAAAAAGTTTTTCTTTGTAGCCTGTTAAAATCATTTGACCAAACGTGTTCATAATCTTAGCTTATAATGCTAAATAATAGGAACATTTGAAATGTAACAGATTATTCAGATAAATATCCAAAGTGCCCATATAAAATAGAAATTTAAAGTTGTGAAGCCCTGTGTTCTATCCAGTTCCTGCCACTCTCCACTACTGGAAAGAATAACTTCTATCTTTATCTACAGAGCAAAAATTCTTGCTTCCCCAAGCTAACTAACTAAGGGAGAAGCCACTATGGTGGGACTAATATATTCCCTATCTTAAGTTTACTTAAGGCATATACATTCTTTTCTTCCTCTCTCAAAATCTCTTCATATCTGCCCTTGAAGTCACTGGTGACGGTATCATTGATCTTGGCTCAAAGCTCTAAGACTTTCACCTTGCTGGTCTCAGCATAGGCTCTCGGGCCCCACAGGAATTCATAGTGAGGAGGCTCACTGTTGGGTACCTGGTCGCACTCCAGATATTTCAGTTTCACTATATTTTTTTGTGATGAGCTTTCTGGGCTCTCCAAAAAGGAAGTGCTTCTGCCCACCATATATTTTCATTTATTCAGGAATTGCCAGATGTTCTCCTCAGTGGCAGAGTTACCATTCATAAAGATCAGTTCCAGAAGATGCATCAGGAGACCGGTCTTGGGAAATCCCTTGGCACGACTTTGCTGACAGTGGTGTGAGAGTATGTGGTAGCATCAACTTGCCTTAAATGCATGCCAAATACAACCTCTATGTTAAAAGAACTTTCTCCCAGGCTCTCCAGGAAGTAATGCCTATAGATTTTATTGATAATCTTGAAAGCATCTTTCCTAATAGCTTTTTTTTTCATTTTGCACATGTGTATGATGCAGTTCACCAATATGCCAGCTGTCTTGGTTAGAACATCTCTGGGAATCTGTATGATGGATTTTGGAGCTTGAGAAAAATGTTACTTTTAAAAAATTTTATCTGAATTTGAGGTTGAATTATCTGTAGATGCAATGGTGGAAACTGGTCTCTGAAACCTCTTGGGAGGATCTGGTGATTGAGAGGTGGATTTTTTTGTCCCTGATAATCCCCACAGGAGGAGAAGAAGAAACAGTTTCCTATTGGTAGAAGTAGCTTTCTTGAGTCCCTGGAGATCACTTTGGACATGGCAAGATTTCTCAGGAATATGTAGTTTTTTTTTTTAAACTGTATGTATGATGATTATAGTCTTGGAACCACAGAACAGTGTCTGAGTTGGGTAGTATATGTTTTAGGCATCTGTAGAAAAGAAGAACGAGTGTTCATAACGAACTCTGGGGTGAAGATACCACCTTAACTTTTAGAGGAGTTCTTATCAGCTTTCCCTATGATCACTGTTATAGGAACACACAGCACTCCTCCTTAGATCTACATGTCCTGTAAGAACATAATGGAAATAACTAAATTATGCCTCAGGCTTTAGCTGAGCAGTCCTTTCTGGGTACACTGCAGATGAGAAAGAAGAAGGTAGATCTAATCCTTGGGGACAACTATTGTACTATGGGGTAGAGAATGTTCTCAGATCCCATTCATGATTATAAAGTCAACTGAGAGGAGAGTCTCTGCCTCCTCCCTTGTGTTGCAACAAGTTTGCCATCTCCACATAACATCGTCCATTAGCTGGAATACCCTTGAATCAAGTGAAAGGACACTGTCCTCTACGTGTTGCCACTCATACTCAGTTCTAAGAGCTCTGCAGAGACTCACAGTGACATGGGCATGTTGAGATCCTCAGTCCTCATTTAAGGTCCTACCTGTGGCTCTTGGTGGGACCTGGGTCACGTTTCAATGCTTATCTCCTATCTCTCCCCTTAGACAAGGGTACTCAGCAAACTAATGAAATGAAATGAAAGGAATTCTAATGCCCCTTATCACCATTTCTGCACTCCTCAGGAGTACATGTAGCAAAGGAGACTATATTTTTCTCTCATCTTTTATGAGTAAGTGGTTGGTTCACCAGTCATCTTTTAGGGTCATCAATATTGACTCCTATGTCTGTAACTCATCTTTCTGCAGATTTGGGGTATATATTTAGGTCAACCATCCCATGACTTTCCATGTGGAGAGAGGACAACCTGACCTGATAGACGTTTTAGCAATACTGAGGGCTGAGACAAAAGGAATAACATTTGTAAAACCTACTTGGGGAGTTGGTAGTTGCCCTTGTTCTCATTTGAGGACCTGGTCTAAACTTCCTATAGGATTTTGTACACCTCTCTCCAGTAACTTGAATTTCCTAGCTTTAAAACAAGGAAGCAGTTTCCTGACACAGAGAACACAGCTCTCCTCTTATAAATACACTTGATTTGAGGCTCTCAGAAAGAAATGGTAGAACACTGATTTGCATTTTATACCTCCTTTGAGAAATGATCCTTTCGTTAGCACTCAGTGCCTTCAGCTTGACTATAGCTGGGGCTCAGGTCTCCTCTACATGCTGATTCTGAACTCCTTCTTTACACTAAAACTCTGTATTCCTTTGAGTTTTCAGTGTAGAATTCATCTTGAAAGCTTTACTATGCATTGAGCAACATCCCAAGTTGTAATGAATGGGGAACTATATCATAAGTACACATTTTTGTGGCTTACTCTTTTTTTTTTAACCTTGATACCAGTCATTACAATTATATTACACTGATGGACTTGGAGTTTCCTGTGATTTTATAGATTCCATGTTGCTTTGTTTGATAATACTTACATGCTCTATCTCAATCACCTTTCTTCTGCATATCTTCTTTTTTTTTTATAAATTTTATAACTAAGTTATACTTATAAAACCTTTGTAACTAAGCATCGAAGTATACAATAATATCGTTGAGTCTGAAGATTGAATGGAACGGAACTGGATTTTTTTGTTTGTTTGTTTGAAGAAGGGGAATGTACTTTCAACAGATGCATGAAGACTTTGAAGTAATTTGGGTAATTTAAAAACTATGAGGTCTAATAAGTGAATAATTCATTTCTTGGTAGTCCAAACACAAGAAGAAAGAGTAGAATGGCCTGTTTTAACCATTTTTATCATCCTTTACCTTCCAAATTCAATAAACTTAATGTAACGTTCATTTATATTTACAAGAAAATTTGTAGTCATATTTATTTTCTCTGTAGAAGAAATATAAATGGCCAAAAGGTATATGAAGGATGGATAACAGACAAGCTGACATCTAGTGCATAATGAACCATCATTTCAAAAATTTTTAGTAGAATAGAAACAAAGTGAAGAGATAGTGAATGTTCAGTAAAATGTAATGTAAGTGGAACTTATACACTATTGATAAGAACATAAATTGATACAATTAGCGTAAAATAGTCTACAGGCTCAACAAAAAGTTAAAATAAACTGCTGTTCAATCCAGCAATTCCTCTTCTGTGAATACATGCAAAGTAATGAAATTAGCACTTCACAAGAACGTCTGTGCTCCTATATTCATTTCAGTAATATTTGGAGATAGCAATACAATAAAAGTCCTTGAACCTGTCTGTGGAAGAGTGAATAACTAATTTGTGATAGATGCATACAATTGATATTCAATAATATTATAAAGAAAAATCCTGCCATTTGCAGCAGCATTGGTAAAACTGGAGAGGACTATGTTTAGGGAAATTAGTAAAACATCGAAAGCAAAATACTCAATGAGATCCCTTAGGCATAGATAATAATGAGAAAAATTTTAAATGTGTTAAATGTGGCAATGAAAGAATGTTAAAAAGAATAGACTGTAGGGGATGTGGAGATGGAAGGCCACAGAGGTGCATTTATGAAGGATGGTTACATATAGACGTCTAAAATTCAGCATGAGGACTCAAGTTAGTGACACTGATTTGTCTTCTGGAAATTTACTAACAGAATATGTTAGGTGTTGAACACTGTTACTTCTCTCATTGAAGATAAAAAATATCTGACTCAATAAGGTAAAGGAGGAGTGGTTTATATTAGAGTATTATTATTATTATTATTATTATTATTATTATTATTATTATTATTATGGTGCCAGGGATCAAACTCTGGACCTTGCTCTTGCCAGGCAGGCACCTGTGCTGCTGAGCTACCTCCCCAGCCATGGAGAAGTTTATTTTCATTCACTGTTTACAGAGATACAGCTGGCTACCTGCAAGGCAGGATGGCATGGCAGAGGGACATTGCAGAGGAGAAACAGTTCATGGTGTGGCCAGGAGGAGGCAGCCAGATTCATACAGTGAAGCAAAGTATCAATCCTCCCTTTCCCTGTTATTCATCAGGCTACCAACATTTTGGGAGGTGCCACCCACACCCCATGTGCGGCTTCATTATCCGTACCCAGCTCTATGTTAAATTATCCAGCAGAATTTTTGGCTACTTACTTGACAGTAGTCTCACAGGAACGAATCTTGTGTCAGGGAGACTGGGGCTTTATGATGAGTTTTTCCATTCAGGTTGCCTATGTAGTTTCCCAAGTATAGCTCCTAGGCAATACTAGTATTCCCTTCACTTTTGTCACCTGATCCCCTCCCCAAATGAACACCTTCACTTCCCCAATAACCCAGAGATGTAACTGAAGGCATTTCTCACTGAACATTGGCCTGGAATCTCTGAGGCCTGGTAATATGGAGAATTCTCAGTAGGTCTCAGGGACATTGGGTGTGTGGCTCATGCTCTTTAGTACTAGGCATCTGACTGGTGACAGCTTAGAAATATTCCTCATCTTGACCTGAGGCCATGCCACCTTTTAAAGTTAAAAATAACTGGCATCTTGTCAGAAGAAGTGACAGTTGCCACATGTTAGTCAGCAACTTCAGCCTTCCTTTGTCCAATGGCAGTGGTAGGCTCATGTGATTCCCTTACTCATAGTGGATGTTAGCCCCATAAATCTTCAGGGACCGCTCCTTGGTTTCTGGCTCCACACGGAAGTTTACCCCTGCTGATTAAGGCATCCCACTTCATTGTGTGGTCCTACTGCCCTGAGACAATGTAGAAGGAGGGGAACATGATTCACGATGTGCATGTCTCTTATGTCTGACAGCAGTGAGGACTTTTGTGTATCCCTCTTTTCTATGCATAGTGTGCCCTCATTGTAACTTGGTGCCATTATGTTTACTGCTAATAGAAGTAAAGTAGTGTAGTGACGCTCCAGGGGGTTCTCAAATTAGTCTAAGGAGTTAATACGTCATAGAGTATCCTAGTCTGCAAATGAAGGGAAACGTTTCTTTGAAAGCTCATTGTGGGGTCTCCCAGGGCTGTTAAGATGGATCTATGCATATGGCCATTTTCAGTTCACTTTTAGGTTTATGTATGACTTTTTAGAGCTCCCCACCTCCATTTTGGATTGGCCTAACATCATTCCCACTCAGATTTATGCCTATCAATAGATGGAGCTCCTTTTCCTCCTAATATGACATTCTGCTCCTAGGTGTCTTAGATCCAATTTATACACGACAGCAAGCAAAAGAAGTAGGAACACACATGAGAGACTGCAGAGAGTGACAGCTTTTTCTGGGACTTTTGTGCATGCAAGTCGTCTGAACTCATCTCCCTGTAATGCCACCTATATTCTGAGGAGTAGCGTGGATTTTCACAGCTCTTATCCTGATTTTTCTATGGTAATAAACTCTTTCATAGAAATGAGCATGCATACAACTTTGAGACCTTTGTCCTCTTTGCAAACTTCGCAGAAAATTAGTACCTTCCATGGAAATGATGTGAGATAGAACAGCTATAACCAAGAGTACAGGAATACATGAGTGATCAGAGAAAATACAAGGTGAAATATTGTTTGATTCATCAGCCAGATTTAAGTTTATGTAAATTTCTGTCCAGATAGATTTATATTTTACAGGAAGGTGTATATGCAAGATAGTTTTTCTTTCTTTCTTTCTTTCTTTCTTTCTTTCTTTCTTTCTTTCTTTCTTTCTTTCTTTCTTTCTTTCTGTGGTAGTGATCAAACTAAGAGTCTCATACAATCTAGGAAAGTACTTTAGTTCAGAATTACTCCCTGTAGAGACTAACTGGGTACAATTGGAAATACTAGATCACTTGATAACACGGAAAATATAACTAATAATACTATTATTTAACAAATTATCTCTTTTACTTCATTATTTAAGCCTAATTATTATGATATTCTTTTTATTCCAGCTATTTATTACAACTGAGTATACTGGACACAAGGTCATTCTTTTCTACCAAAACACTTAGGGATGCTGGGAACAAAAATGAAATGAAGGACACAGTGTGAGTATCAGCATAGGAAGAATGGAGAACTATGGGTCTAATCAGTCCTCTGCCAGTTACCTGTCCTGTGAACTTGGGCACATTCGAAAACACTATGAAAATCTCGCCCTTTAGTGAGCAGTAAGTTTGCTAAACAGTGGCTTGTAGGACTGAAGGGAAATGTCTAATCTAAGGAAATCATCTGTTCAAATTCCTGTTTTATATGGACATGTTACAGAGTGATTTATTTACTATGATGATTTAGCCTGGGGCATTGCCATCCATTGACTCAAATTATTTTATTATTAAATCAGAATGTATGACAGAATATGCAGCTTTCAAAGACCATAACAAAGAAAATAAAGACCCAAGCCAGGTGTGGGTTTACATGTCTGTAATCCTAGCGCTCAGGAGGCTGAGGCAGGAGGATCAGTGAAGGTTTGAGACCAGCCTGAGCTGCAAAAGTGAGCTCAAGGCCAGTCTGAACTGCACAGCGAGACTCTGTCTCAAAAACACACACACCAAAAAGAAAAGTAAAGCTCAAAAAGCATTCATGAAAAGTTTTCTTCAACAGTGAAAATTAAGTAATGTTTTCTTTCCATCCTGTTCTCCTCTATCCTACATTTCTATTTTTTAATTGTATTAGTTTTAATAAGGAATAACAATGTGACAGTTTCAAAACACATTAGTAGTACATTGCCAATAATTGCTACAATGCATATTGCTGTCCCCATAATAGTTATTTAGAACACAGGATGCAGATATGATAATTTTTCTAATCATTATTGATATAAAAATTTCTTCTAATTGAACTAAGAGAAAATTGCTGTATACATAGTCCAATATTCCATAATCACAATGGGTTACTGGTAGAACTGGCAATGTCACAAGCTGTTTATTTAACCCTTTTACAGCTCAGCATACTAATCTAGCTTTATATTTTATGCCTAGTGATTAAGCTTTTCTGCTGGTTGCTTAAGGACGAGTTAAAGCAAGACCTGTATAACAGAACACATAGTTTTTGTATCTCCCAAGGTCAATCAAGTCCCCTCAGGATTTACCTAGAAACTATGTACAGTGCTTTGTAGAACTGTTGTCAGTGTGAGCCATCTGGATGAGTCAAGGCTGTTGTTGACCAGTTTGCTCTCTGTGAAAGCTATCCTACATTTTTCAAAAGAAGAATCTTAGTCTGTTCTACATCGAGTGCTTCTTCCAGAATCCACCATTTCATGGACAGGAGCTGAGTACAAAGCACAACTTCTCAAGAAAAGAGGTTCACATCATATTTTGATAAAATATAGACTATGTGTAAGAAGTCTAATGCAGTTCAATTTGAATTTTCATGCATTCTTGCATAATATGAACAAATCTAGGTAGGTATCATTAATATGATTTGTTTTTTGCTGAACTGAGGATTGAACTCAGGCCCTTGCACTTGCCAGGCATGCACTTATTCTACTGAACTATCTCCCTAGTCCTCAATATTTGTATTTATTCTTTGGTATCATTAATATCTATTGAATAGAAAACTAAAAAAATAAAGCAAGCTAAAAACGGAGAAGCTTTGTTCCTTTTTTTGCTACTATTTTTTTTCCTACTAAAATTTTTACTGTAAACATTTCCTGAATATTTCCAATGTTACACTGTTTTGATGTAGGCCAACAAAATGATTTCATGACTTCGGGCATTGAGGAATCTCAATTTGTATTTGACACAAACAAATAATGTATCATTAAACCTGGTGGAGAACAATGAATGTGTGAACCACTGCCTTCATGAAATTATATTCTCATCTAAATAATATTCTGTTAAAGAGAAACCTGATGGAGAGATACAGGAAAACATATCAATAGTTCCCCTTGTATCACTCACACAGAACAAAAAGTAATGATGAACCTGACTTGAATCACCCAGTGAAGCATCTGTGTCACATCTCTTTGTGGTGGAGTCTGGAGCTGACCCTGGCCCTTGCTCTGGTGTGTGCAGTAGAAGCATGCCTTGTGCAACTTTGGCTTGGGTTTTCTCTTCCTCATCTCTCAAAGTCTCTGTCATGGGAGGGAAAGTGAATGGTGATTGAACAACAAACCCTGGACATATACTCCAGGACTCTCCTCTAGGTTTCAGCATGGACTCTTGAACCCCACAGGAATTCACAGCATGGAGAAAAACTGCTAAGCATCTGTTGATATATGACATGCCTTTCTTGGATTTTCGCTGATAAATTTTGTGACATCGTTTTTACTCATTGCTAGGACAAAATACGCAATACCCAAAATTAAGGAAGGTAAGGTTTATTTGGCTCAGTTATTGGAGACTTTAGTCTTTACCCAACTGGGTCCAAGGCAGAGCAGTATATGACAGAGGGCAGCTCTTCCTGGCAGTGGAAAACAGCAAAGTGTAAAGGGAGGGGCAGTAGCTATACCTCTAGCAAACCTTTCTCCCCTCCTTATATTATAAGCAGGCTACCCTGGGGTGCGGGTGTAGAACTCACAGTGTCCCCCACACTCCTCCTGCACAGGATGAGGATGTTTAGAAAGTAAACAACCTGGCTCCCTGCTGAGTCACTTAATTATACTTCTAAACTTCATAAGTTGATACAATGTATTAATCAGTATAAGATTCCCAAAGATGAATTATCACTCCCATTATAGAACACTAACAAACTCAGGAATTCCTAGATATCCTCTGGAGAAGCACAGTAATCATGTAGGAAGATCACAGTCAGGAGAGATAAAAGCCTGGTTGTCAGGAAGTTATAATTCAGGTTAGTATCACTGATGAGGCCTAAAAGGCTCACAGGCATGTCGGTACTACCACTTGGCTTGAGTTTCTTCACCTAAAGGCCAAAGATCAGCTCTGGGTGCTCAGAGGCCATCTTGCAGCCTTCAGAGAAGTGCTTTTGGAGCATTTTGCTGTTGGTCCTCAGCATCATTCTCTACATAATGGGCCCTTTCATGTTATATTCTACATCAGGTACTACATCAACTTTTCTGCCTTCCTCATCAAAAGCTTTTATTATAAGCTCTCAAGGTAAACCTATAGAAGAAGTCACCATCTCCTCCCCTCTATTCTTGGCAATTTTACCAGATCTTTTGTGTGTAGCTAGCCTCAGAAGGGGTAGTCGTGGGTACAGTTCTAGGTGATTTCCAGGAAAGACCAGCAGCAAAAGAGCCTAGGGTATCATTTCTAGAGACAGAGAAGCAGAGGGCAGGGACTTTTCTTCCTATAATGAAGTGGCCCAAATGCCCTTGGGGCCTTGGATTGCACCTTGGACCCAGTGGCCTTTCTTGGGAGCACAGACCTTACTTTTCTGTCCCAGGGGCATGATGGCTATAGTCAGGGAAAACAGGTAGGAGTATGAATACCTTGACTAGAGATTGGGTTACTTGGGGCAGGAAAAATATGACCACCTTCAACGTTAGCTTTGCTGTTAACAGGGGAATTTGTTCCTCTATTCCATGAAGACACATTAGTAGGAACCCACAGGATATCAGTTCTTGTAGTCCTTCAGTCCCCTATTCCCCACAGAAATGTCTAACATTAGGGTAACTCAAGTACTCAGCCTGACACTCTACTTAGTGTGACTGCAGGCATTGACAATCAGGCCTCCTGTCTTCTGCTTTCTGAAGTGCTCTCAGTTTTCCAGATTATTATAGCAGCTCTTGCAATGCCGGGGGCACTCCTTGTTGCTATTTTTAAATTAACACAAAAACTACTCGGGGCCCCAAGAAGGAACTAAACAGTAGTTTTATCTACTGCTCTGACAGGGGACAGAGAGTACCAAGAATTCTAGGTGTTCTTTAGGTCTTGAGCTCAGTGAGGCCCTGAGTTCTCCTGAGGGCACTTTACGCTGGCTCCACTCAAGGCTTGGTACCATGCTCTCTTCTGCTCAAGTTATTCTAAATCTTTAGCCAAAGGATTCAACCTCCCATAAAACTGAACATCAGAAGTGAGAATGATGCAGAAGTATTGCGAATTAATAGCTAAACCTGAGCAATGTAATTACTTGTGCATAGTTCAGTGTAAAGGCCCTTTATTCAATCCCCAAAACTACAGCAAAAAAGAAAAAGTGAAGAAATGAGAGGGACAATCCACCTGACAGCAATGCTTACCTGAGGTTTATGGGGCTGAAAATATTCTAGGAGCCATCACTGCCCCCATATGCCAACATATCCAGAACCCAACAATGGTGGACTATGTATGTGACACTTCATTCTGTAAGTGGTCCCTTCATGATTGTTCTGTGTCATACCATCCCTGTTCCTAAAGCCCATGTATCTCAGTTTACTTAGATATACTCTACTAGTCCATGACACAACCGTCTTCTTCCCAAGATTACCTCTGGAAATATTGAGGTTTTCTCAGTTTGTGGACTCTGCCGCCTGAATCCTACTAAGAACAGAAGACGTGAGCCTGGTTTATGGGCCTTAACTGTTTCTCTTTTAGTTCCTGGAGATGGATTCAGGTTCCTTCACTTTTATCTACCCTGATTGGTTTCCCTAGGTTCCATTGTAGGACCTTGCTGAATATGGACCCAGTTTTGTTTAGGGGCCCCTTCATAATCACTCATTGCCCTCAGTATGACTTTAAGTAGCTTATGCTGTATATGGTGGTACATGCCTGTAAACCCAGAACTCTGGGAAGCTGAAGCAGGTGGACTGAAAGTTTAAAACTTGTCATGGAAACTTGGTGATTTAATAAGACCCTCTCTGAAAGTAAAGTTTGTTGAAATTAAACCAGACTCAGGAAAAATCACATGTACTTCTCTGTGTGAGGAATCTAAAACACATAATAAGAAAATAGAAGACAGACTAAAATTAGATTGAAGGAACAGAATAAGGGGGACATGGGGGGGGGAGTATAAGGTCAGATATTAGGGGAGTGAATATCACCAAAATACTTTCAGCACACTCAACTGCTCCAAATGTACTATATGGGGGAAACTAGGTCAAGTAGTTGATAAAGGGGTAAAGTACTTATGTGCACAAATTTACCAAAATGAAACTAATTCACATAAATAATAAAA
>PVJA010033732.1:0-23063 GCA_004027025.1 Myocastor coypus | reverse complement strand
TAAATAAAAATAGTTTGTTAGCTAGCATTTTAGCAACATGCCACTGGTTGTCAACCTTGGCTGTATATTACAGTCACCAGGGAAATTTTAAAAAGATACTAGAGAAAGAACTTTGAAGAGCAAGTAGCAAGATGTAAGAACACAGGAAGCCTGGCTATTGATCTCTGGACTCATTGTTCTGGGATCTGGAAGCACAGCTGCTACAACTGCAGTATTCCTCTGGCTCAGAGTAGGAAATAATTGAGCAGCTCTGAAACATCAGGAGATACAACTTAAGGAATTGGTGCCAATTTATGAAGATAGCTGTGGAAGTTGAAGGTCCGCTGTTTCAATCAAAAAATCAAAAGTGATTTTCTTTGAAGAAGAACAAAAACCAGAACCATTAAAGAAGCTTGAAAGAATCCAACCAGAGGGACAGGCATGATAATGTTGAGCTGATCTTTGTTGGTATGGAGCTTATAATGCAGAGTCTGAAATTCTTTGTTAAGATGATTTCAAAATCAAAACCAGTTATTTCAAACATTTTTGAATAGTGTTACCCCAGGTTCATATTCAAAAAGAAAGCCATCTCAGTCTGGACTCTTCTCATGTGTATCAGCCTGCAGCGTGTGTGTGACTCCAGTAGGCAAATCTGTGGCTGTCATGCCAAATTGATGGTCCGAGTGGAGATCCATAGATAATCTCATTACTGAGTCTTCATCCAAACCTGCTTATAAAATGATATCATCACAAGTCATTCCTCCTCATGATTCAAAGCGACTTTTCACTGTTGGTAAAAATAACAGAAATCCCCAAAGGCCTAAATTTAGGAATGAAATGTCAAATGCATATTCTTTTTTTTTTTTTTTTGTCTTTTTGAGACAGGGTCTCGTTATGCGGTTGAGGCTGGCCTTGAGCTCACTTTTGTAGCCCAGGCTGGTCTCGAACTCGCACCGATCTTCCTGCCTCAGCCTCCCAAGTGCTGGGATTACAGGTGTGCACCACCATGCCCGGCCTAAATGCATATTCTTTAGCCATGACCCTTTCTGGTATCTCTCCTGTAATGGATACAAGTGCACCATCAAAAAACATCTGCTTGTCAAGCCGTGTTCAGAATGGAACAGCCTTTTCTTGGACTTACCTAATGAAAGTTGCCTTTTGGTTTCAGGATGTGAACCCAGAAAACAGCTCTGAAAAATAGCTCTATTTTGGTAAAAAAAAAAGAAAAAGAAAGAAAAAAGGCTTATCAAATTTAACAAGTCAAAACAGGACCTTTCATTTTGTTTGTTACTTTTCTCCCACTGCTGGGACAAAATATCGACATCCAAAATTAAGAAAGGGAAGGTTTATTTAGCTCACAATTAGTGGAGATTTCAGTCCATGCTGTTTTGGCTCCAAGGCAGAGACAGCAGCAGTTCGTGGTGGCAAAAAATAACAAGAGCAGAGGGGGAGCAGAGGCAGTGGCTGTTACAAGGATCTGAGCTCCAAAGAGGCAAGGCTGCTAGGATCAAGGTCCTCCAAGGAAGTGTGGGACAGAAGCCTTCCTCATCCCTTTTATATACCCTCTAAGTGCTGAGTCACTCCAGGGCAGGCCCCAGAGCACCATGCAAGGTTCTGACCTGTCACACTGACACAATGTATTAATCACCACAGACTCCAATAAAGGAAGCCTGATCCTGTTACTTAGTGACTTTTTGTGTGGACAACAGTAAGGAGATGAGCAGCCAAAATCAAACACTGTTGTCTGTGAAATCTGTAAATTGTTTGAAACAGACCAGGTTCTCTTACAACACATGAAGGACAACCACAGACCTGGAAAATGCCGTGTGTGTCAGGTTTGCAAATATAGACTGTTGATCTTCACAGATGTGGAAGCACATTTTAGAACATGCCATGAAAATAAAATTTGCTTTGTCTGTTCTATGTTGCTATTTTCAAAACTGAAAATCCATACATTATCATTATTGAAGGCCCTGAAGCAAGAGGAAAGTTTTTGCATGTTCAAACTGCTAGCTACAGTTCTTGAGTTTAAAAGAAGAAATAGAGTACCAAACAAAGAATCATCAAACATCTCAAAACCAAGAGCCACTTAAAGGTTGTTACTCAAACTTCTTTTCAGGCATTAAGAGATCCTTGCCTATCACCTGTGAAAACTGGAAAGACTCCATAGACCCTTAAGATATTCTGGACTCCTTTGCAACCTGGATGCTGGCTAAATATATGCTTGCTTACTTCCATGGGTTCTCATAGGCAGGTATGAGGCTCGGTCATCTGTGCATCATGACTGATGGTAGCATGCAGTGTCACTAAAAAAATAAGATGATACCTCTAGTTATCTACTCTAAAGAAGCAGTTCAGAAATCTTCATACACTTTCTTTACTGAAACCCCTTTACAAAGTAAACACTAGTCTGACATTTTGTTTTTTTGTTTTTTTCTTCCCTTTTTGAAACAGGGTCTCGCTACGCAGTTGAGGCTGGCCTTGAGCTCACTTTTGTAGCCCAGGCTGGTCTCGAACTCGCACTGATCCTCCTGCCTCAGCCTCCCAAGTGCTGGGATTACAGGCGTGTGCCACCACGCCCGGCTAGTCTGACATTTTTACTGTTTTTGAACTTTAAATTTGCTAAATCATTTTAAATAAGTAGAATCAAACAATAAAAGAAAAAGGTGTCAGTGGAGGATAGGCATGGTGGCACTTTTCTATAATTGATTCTAGCACTGGGGAGGTTGAGGCAAGATTACTATGTTTGAGGCCAGTCTGCAATACAAAGTTTAAGGCCAGCATGAACTACAAAGTGAACTACAAAAACATGAGAAAAAACAAAAAGCCAGATGTGGTTATACATACTTATAGCCCTAGTACTCCAGAAACTGGGGCAGGCTCAAGGCTCTCCAGGGATACAAAGGAAGTTTATGGCCAGCCTGAACCATGTAGCAAAACCCTGTCTCAAAAAGATAGAAGACCTACTAAGAAACAGTTGAAAGCAAGACACAGTAATTCATACCTATACAACCCTGTCTTAACTGCCCCCCCCAAAAAAGAACAGTGGAGGAACCTGATAAACATTGCCTTAGCAAGAGATCATAGCCACCATCATTACTAATACATCAATCTGAAAGGTCTAATAGTGTGAAAACAAAAGAATTTGTTCAATAGGAAGAGAAAACTGAGATGAGGAAAAGGATAAAACAAAAATATTTATGTACATATGCAGCATAGTTTGGATAATTGTGCTGCCAACATCTGCTGAACTTTTGAAAGGAGCAGTTAATACATTTTTTTCCTTATTTTTATTTATTTATTTATTTTTTGCAGGACTGGGGTTCAAACTCACAACCTTGCACTTGTGAGGCAGGCACTTGTGCCATGGAGCTATCTCCCCAGCCCCTCTTATTTTTAATTTTTTATAACCTTTTGTTTTTTTTAACTAATTTTTCAGGTTTATATCTGGTATATCTGATAATCTAAACTATTTTTTTAATGTATTTGATATAGGGTCTCATTACCCAGTGCAGACTCATAGTGATCCTCCTATTTTCAGCCTCCTTAGCACTGGAATTACAGGTGTGCATCACCATACACAGTCTCATTGTACCCAGGGCCAGGGCTGGTGTGGCATGTGGTGCAGGGGATCAAACCCTGGTCCTTGCACTTGCCTAAGCAGGCACTTAGTATGCTGAGCTATCTCGCCAGCCTTTAAAACAACTAATTTGAATGATAACATCATGCAATGCAGCAACCATTGTTGAATTCCTTGTACTTCGTTTAATGAAATTTTGTATCATTTCTTTTTTTTTTTTTTTTACTATTTTATTTTATTTATTTTTATTTTTATTATTGTTTCAGAACCTTTGTTTATTCACTCATTTTTATGGCCGGCTCAGCCCACCCCGAGGGCAGGGCTGATGCAGCATGCGGTGCTGGGGATCGAACCGCGGTCCCCGAAGCCGCCCAAGCTTCCCCAAGCAGGCGCTTTAGACCACTGAGCCATCCTGCTGGGCCCCTTTTACTATTTTATATTCTTTTAAAAAAAATATATATATATATATGGATACAGCATGTGCTGATGTGATCTGATGAGAATTATAATTTATGTCTGTGGATTTCCTTACTCAAACTGTTATCCAATAGTAAATTGGAAAAACATCCAGTCCCTACTGTGACAGATCTGTGTTATATTCCATAAATGTCCCTGACCAGTATTTCTCATAACTGCCAACTGTCACTCATTTTGACAGATGTTCTATGCTAACATAAGGTGGTAATGATTTTAGAACCAATTTAACAATTTGCTTGTTTCCCCTTCTAGGTCCTTATGTTATAGCCAGTGTTGCAACAAAAATTTTTCAAGAATTGGTTGAAGGTGTTTTTTATATACATAACATGGGGATTGTACACAGAGATCTGAAGGTAAGTGGTTTAGGTAAATCCTTTAAATAATAGATGATTTGATATGGACTTTTTGAATTTATTTACTTTTAATCTTTTTATTATCATTATTATTATTATTATTAGGTATGGTGTTGCTATGTTGTTTAGGCTGATCTTAAATTCTCTATGTGGTCCAAGCTGGCTTTGAACTCATGGTTCCTGCTTCAGCCTCCTAAGTGCTGGGATGATAGGCATGCATCACCATGATTGGCTAGAGCTCATTTAATTTGTGCATGTGTGTGTGTGTGTGTGTGTGCACGCATATGTGTGTGCGCGCGCACGCATGTGCATGCATGTGTGTATTTAGTACAGGCTCTCTAAAGTCTCACTACATAGATTGTACTGACAGTGATCCTTCCTGTTTTTCAGCCTACCAACCACCGGGATAGAATCCCTCGCCCTTGCGTCTGCCTAAATAGGCACTTTAATCTACTGAGCTGTCTGGCTAACACAGGCTTACTGAATTCAAAGAAATTATGTACCCTTGTTCATTTGCTTAGGAGGTTATTATTTATATAAATCAACATTTCACAGATCCAGAACATGAAAATCTTAGACTGATTTAAAAGTAGAAATTTTGAAATGTTTGAAAATTTTCTGATGTATGCATATTGTTTTATTAGTAATGTGCTCTAAATACTAATCTTATTGGTGGTGTTAAATGTACTTAACACCATAAAAAATGATCAGTTATTATTGTATCCTTAGATATAAAATGTATTTCTGTAAAATCCTACCTTTTGCTGTTTTCTTATTAATTTTATTTATTTATTTATTTATTTATTTATTTATTTATTTATTGTGGTACCTGGGATCGAACTCAGGACCTTGCACTTGCCAGGCAAGCACTTATGCCACTGAACTAAGTAATTGCATGCACCTGTAGTCTGAGCCACTCAGGTGTTGAGAAGACCACTTGAGCCAGGAGTTTGAAATCAGACTAGAGAGAAAGAGAGACAGACAGACAGACAGACAGACAGACAGACAGACAGACAGACAGACACAGACAGATACATCTATCAGTCTATCTGCATGTTAGTGGCACATGCCACAATATTATAACTCTGGGCACTCATGGCAGGAAGGTTGCAGGTTTGAGTCCAGCCTGAGCAACTTAATGACTTAGTTATACCCTGTCTCAGAATTTTAAAAAAGGTTGCACTTGCTTACACAGACCTACACATGCTTACGCATATACATATGCAGGGTTGTTCCAGGTTTATCCTCAAACAGTACCAAAAAAAGAAAATGTATTTTCTTCTTTGCTTAATTTTAAAGTAATGTGCTTTTTAGGCAAAAATTAAATCATGAAGAAAGGATTTAAAAGAAAACAGGAAGATGAGAGAATATGTGAATCATTTTATTTTTTGAAAAAGCTTTAAGAACCAATAGTTTGTATGTTGGGATATAAAAATAATGGGTTCAGTATTTTCTGGTATGTCCCTAGCCAGAAAATGCATTTGGAATTGCTGGAAGTCTCTGGGACTGAGGAACTTGGTCTTACTTGAGGTAAGCTAAGTCATAACAGCAATATATTGAGTTCCATATCTTTACTGGGAGAAATTGCTTCAGGTGATGTTTGTGTTTCTCGCTCCAAAGATTTCTGATGGTTTTTTTACAGATTTCCTCTAGAGACAAAGGTTTTCGAGATAAGTTTATTAAGGTTTGCCTTAAGGAGTAGAATTCTTGTGGCATGATTCCCACAGGTAGAAGTCCTTGCTTATTGGTCAATCTCAGAGGGTAAGTGCGACAAAGTAGCTTAGCAAAAAGAGCCTTGTCTCTGAGATTGGAGCTGCGCAGAAGGTACATATGAATCGGAGATTCCCCATTTCTTGTTAAAATGTTAACATTTGCCTCAAATTCCAGCAAGAGATTTATTATTGCCTCTCTACCTCCAAAGCATGCCTCATGGAGAGCTGTTTGACCTTCACAGTTTTGGGCATTGACCTTGGCTCCATGCATTAACAGCAGATGGATGCAGCTCAGTCCTGCCGCTAGCAGGCGGCCTGCTTTGCTTGATGCAGTGCACACTGCTAGCATCAGGGCTGTGTTCCCCGTGGATGAGACAGCACAGTTCACATTTGCACCATATGCAATAAGTGTTTCTATCATGTCCTTACTCAGTACATCTGCAGCCAGGTGAAGGGGTGTCATGCTGGCTTCATTAATAGCATTGACCTGTGCACCATTTTGAACCAATATGGAAACAACTGCATTGGTCCCATATGATACAGCTAAGTGGAGTGGGGAAATTTTGTTGCTGTTGTCTGTGTGGGCATTAACTTGAGCTCCGTATGCACACAAGATGCGGAGACACGTTTCAGCATTGTCATGCTCTGTCAGGATCCTCTGAATTCTGTTACCTGGTTTTGACCATGTGGTAGAAGTGGTTGGCCAGTGCAGTATCATCAGCTCAAGAGTGGTGAGGCCTCGGGTGTCCCTGGAAGATATTTATCACGTCACAGGAGATTCATGGTGAGAACAGCTCTACATTGCAGAATATTACTTTATTTTTGTAAAGTTATACCTTTAATTTCATTGTAGATTTCAAGACATGTATTGTTAGGTAGTGTTTTAGGATATTACAGGGATTTTGAGGGGACAGGGTTGCATGCAGTCCTGCATGATGTGTCCAGCTCTTTAGAGAAGTCTATTTCAGCTTTGTTGTTGATGGCAGGGCCAAACCTTGTCCAGTACCTGGCTGGGTTCATGGACATTTGATGAAACTGTGGACATGGGTACAAGCTGTTAATGCCCAAGAAGTGAATTCTAAAGGTCCAGAATCTCTTTACTTAGTTTTGTGTCTCTGTGTCTGTTCCCTCCCTGACATGTTCCCTTATAAGTACAGCTGGTAGGAGAGGTGATGGGCTCAGTGTGGGAATGTATGGTCATTATGAAGTTGATGAAACCAGTTCATCTTTATCCTTTGTTCCAATCCAAGTAGAATGAGCATTTTATGGGTTGGTTCTCAGCTCCCAGGACAGACTCCAAAATTTCTTTGAGAAAATGGGGAATATTTATCATCAGAGTCTGACTGCTCCACTGATATTAGGAACTGACTGGAAGTGTAGGGTAGGGCTTGGTATATGTAGGGAGAAGTAAGAGCAGGACATTTTAGGCTGGCACTTCTGATCAGGGTAAGGATTTGCACTCAGAAATTACATTGTTTTTGTACTGTATAATTATTTCATTCAGGTAGCATTCATTGGGTACTTAGTGATAGGCACTTGGTTTAAATGCTAAGGACAGGGTTGTAAGCAAGATAAATTTCTCTTTCATGAAATTTTATCTTCTAGTGGAACGTAATAAGGAAAGCTATTGGCTGTTCTTTATTTTTCATACTTAAGTTGCTAAACATCTTGAATGCTATGGCAAGAACTTAATGTATTTTTCCATAGCACTGCAACTGAGCTCAAGATGCAGTAATGTGGCTGACTATTCCTGTGTTATTCCCATACTTCCAGAGTATCTTATCTAGTCAGTAAAGAAGTAGGTTCCTTGGAAACATAGTTTATAGGTCATAGCCCATGAGGAATGAACTAACTCAGACATAACAGGACAAGTAGCTTCTGTATCAAACACATCCTCACTTAGATGTAGATGCTGCATTAACTCACCTTACTTCAGGGTTAGCCCCATGTTGTAACAAACAAAGCAGACTTTGGGCATTGTGGTATTTGACAGCCAGATGAATGGGGATGATGGAACGTGTCAGCTGCAAGGAAACCAAAGTGAATTGCAATAAGACTTTATAAAATAGTATTTACATTAGCTTGCCAATCCAAAGAAACTATGTGAGTATTCCATTGGCTCAGTGTATGGGTGCTCACTGAAATTTTTCTTCTTCTATTGCCTGTTTTCAGAGGCCAGGGAATTTCGTATTATACAGTTTATGTTTTACAGAGACACAAATTTACCAAGGCAAGAGAAATAGCACCTAAAGCTTTGAAAGTTGCTTCTCATGAAGAACTCATGGTGTAAAATTGATAGTAATTGCTGTGAAGTCCCTTAGTTCTTAAATTAACCTAAAGGCTGATCGATGAGTAGGTGTTATGTTACAGTTTTTAAGGCTTTGCCAAAATCATACAATCAGCAGTAAAATTGCATTTTCAGGGCTTTCAAATAGATAACACAGCATGTGTTCTGTCTGTGATAAGCAGAACTATGTGCCAGTTCTTAAAATATATATGTAAGTAATTACATTGTATCTATAAGATAACAGGAGATGGTGGGAGAAAGAAGTGGTATCCTTCTTGGGGAAAAAATTATAAAGGCAATAATTGTATATAAATTTAGACATAAAAAAGGACATACTAATGGGTGAAAATAGTTCTACACAGACATAATTCCTACTAGTGTATTCAAGAATATGGCAGTAATGTCTTTCTGACCAAATTCTAGTCTTTCTTTCCATTTCTTTATGTGTAAGACTGGGAAGGGAAGCATTGGGGACTTGGGCTCACAGGACCTCTTTTTTTTTTTTTTTTTTTTGTGGTATCAGGGATCAAACTCAGCACCTTGGCCTTGCCACATAAGCACTTATTCCACAGAGCTATCTCCCTGGCCCCATCACTGGACCTCAGGAAACACTGCCTCGTGTGTGGGACATGCATGCTGAAGTGGAGCAGTCGAGTTGCATGTTTTGTGAGGGATGTGAGCTTAGGGAGTTCATAAACATTAGGTTGTATTTCTCACTAAGCCTCTTTTAAAAGCAACAACAGAAAAGC
This sequence comes from Myocastor coypus, assembly GCA_004027025.1. Taxonomy (NCBI): domain Eukaryota; kingdom Metazoa; phylum Chordata; class Mammalia; order Rodentia; family Myocastoridae; genus Myocastor; species Myocastor coypus. The sequence goes on along the minus strand of PVJA010033732.1, from coordinate 13,926 downwards.
AGGTACCTGGCGTGGGGGTAATGTGTAGCAGGTATGGTTGGATGGAATGGTCAAAGGCTGGTCAACGGGGTGATTTCTAAGGAGTGCCTTGATAGCAGTGCAGTCTTCTTTGATTATGGCTTCATAAAGCTTGATGTGCAGTATTATGGCCTGGTTGTCCTCCAAAGACTGGGCACTGTTGGCCACCAGGCTTCTCCTTTTCACTATATTTCCCATGGGAAAATCTTTAGTGTTCAGGGGTAAATGCTATTATGGAAACCAGTGTAACATTCTTTTTATGATGATTCTTTCAGTTTAGTTCTAGAACTCTTCTAGAATTATGATGAATTATGTTTCTAGGTAGCTATAGTGCTACATACCTATAATCCCAGTACTGTGGGAGACTGAGGCAGGAATGTTTGCAAGTTGGAGCCCATCCTGGACAATTTACCCACTAAGTAGGACCATCTCTCAAAGAAAAGAAAAAAGCTGGGGACATAGCTCAGTGCAAGGCCTTGAGTTCAATTACTTATCCCCCTGCCATCGCCCTTCCCCAAAAGAGTTGTGAAGTGAATACAATTCATCTTATACTAGTGCCACACCTTTTAGACTTTATTCCCTGATTGTAGAGTGCCAAATATCAGCATGGACTTTGGGGCTTTTTCTGTTTAGTTAGAAAAACATCCAAAAATGTCATTGTCAACCTAAAATTATTCTGTTTTCTCTTCCATGTCAACTGTAGTTCAAACTATTAACTGATCTAAACTGGGAATTTTTACATTAACATAAATTATTACTTAATTGCAAAAACATTTCAACTTTTTTTTTTTTAAACATCCTTCTAGTATAGAGGCAGTTTTTTTACTGGTTCAGGTGTAGTCTCGGAGCTGTTCTGGATCTGATATGGTTGCTTAAGTAAAGCCAAATGCATATAACCTAGTCATTTTCCCACACTGGCTTTTTTTTTTTTTTTTTTTTTTTGAGACACAGTCTCACCATACAGTTCAGGCTGGACTTGAGCTCACTTTGTAGCTCAGACTGATCTTGAACTCATAACAATTCTCCTGCCTCTGCCTCCTGAGTGCTGGGATTACAGGCACGTGCCACCATACCTGGCTAAATGTTTGGGGCGGGGGGGGGTATTTGTTTGTTTGTTATTTTGTTTTTGTACTTGGGATTGAATTCAGGACTTTGCACTTGCCAGACAGGCACTTGTGCCACTGGGCCTTATCTCCGGCCCAACATTGTCCGGCTTGTCACAATGCTACACAAGTAATCCCACCTACTTGGAAAATAAAGATAGGAAGATTATGAGCAGGACTGGGGTCTAGCTCAGTAGTGCAGAGAGTACATGCTTACCACTTGCAAGGTCCTAGGATTCATCCCCAGCACCAAAAATAAACCCCAAAGTTTTTCATTAAAAAAATGTCAGCCTTTAGCCGGGCGTGGTGGCTCACGCCTGTTATCCCAGTACTTGGGAGGCTGAGGCAGGAGGATCTGTGAGAGTTCAAGACCATCTTGGGCTACAAAAGTGAGCTAAAGGCTAGCCTGAACTGCATAGTGAGACCCTGTCTCAAAAAGGCAAAAAAAAAAAAAAAAAAAAAGTCAGCCTTTGACTGTTGGTGAAGACATTTTAAAAGCATATCAGGTGGGATGCCCCATCAGGATTGAGAAATACTTGTGTATGAAGCATGTTTTATTTACATTGATGGTGCTTTTCAAATCTGAAACAACCACCCCAGGAATTTATATTTCATTCATCTGTGGAAGTATGAACGTTGAGGATTCTCTTTAAGTCTTCTGATTATTCTAAAGTGCAGACAAACTTGAGAACTGTTGGGGCTGCTTGCCCCTGAGTTGGTCACTCTTAGCACCCAAGTTTTTACTACTTAAGAAAATTATGGAATTGACTTGTTCTGTTTGTTTATAGCCTAGAAATATTTTTCTTCATGGTCCTGATCAGCAAGTAAAAATAGGAGATTTTGGCCTGGCCTGCACAGACATCATACAGAAGAATGTGGACTGGACCAATAGAAATGGGAAGGGTAAAAATTTTTTTGTTTGATTTATTTTATTTTATATTCAAAAGAAAACATGGTTAAGATAGGGCATGGTAGTGTGCACCTGTAATCCCAGTGCTTGAGAGGCTGAAAACAATCACTATGAGTCCAGTCCGTGTAGTGAGACCCTGTACTAAGTACATTAAAAAAAAAAGAAACATGGTTAAACATACTAGTATTTAGAGACACTGTGGCACATATCTGTAATCCCAGTACTCAGGAAGCTGATATAGAAAGATCACTTTTGAGTTTGAGACCAGAATTGTTCAGGGTCTGACTACTAGATCAGGCTTGTAGTGATCCCTCGTTTACAGCCTCCCAAGAGCTGGGATTATAGGTGGGCACCACCACGCCCAGTCTCAATTGCCATCTCAGTAGGCCCAGGGGGTGGGGCTGGCACAGCAGGCTCAAGGATCGAACCCCTAGCCCCTGCACCTGCTTGCAGTCACTTTAATTTTCTGAGCTATTTGGCTGGCCATTATATAGTAAATTTAAAGCTAGCTTGAACTATCTAGCAAGACATTCTCTTTAAAAAAAAATCATAAGAATGTAATAATAAAGCTAGGACAGAGCAACCATTGTTCCCCCCCTAGGACAGTGATGGCAAACTTTTTGGAACTTCCCATGATGATAAACAGTTGGCTGTAGCCCATGTGCCACAGCTTCACCACCATTGCCTTAGGACCTGAAGAGCCCTGCTTCACAGCAGGCAGTCTCCTTAATGGTTTCTGTGTTACTACTGCAGTGTTTCACACCGGTCTTTTAAACTCACAGGAACATCAACACATACTTCCAGAGTGGGAACCTGTCTGTATGCTTCACCAGAGCAGTTGGAAGGATCTGAGTATGATGCCAAGGTAATAGTTGTTACTTTTTCTTTTGACTTCTGTAATTTTAACCCTATTGAAAATGCAGAGTTCTGGGTAAGGGTGTTTTTGGAGACATCTGAGTTCTGTAGATGATCTGTTGATGAAACTCTCCTAAGCAGCTTCATTTTAGCTCACTTTGGGGTGATCTGTGCCTATAATTGCTACCACTGTGGCAGATTGAGGCAGGAGGATTGCAGGTTCAGTCCCTGCCTGGTTGGTTTAGCAAGACCTAACTAAAAATAAAAGAAATGGCCAGAGACGTAGCTCAGTACAAAAGCACTGGGTGCCCTTCCATTCCTAAATATTCATTTCTTAGTCAAATCTGATTCTTAGGGGGTGAGTACCAAGAACTGAGCTCATGGACTCACTTGCCAGGCAGGCACTGTGCCACTGAACTAAATCCCTGGCCCTGTAAAACCCTTTGGGCTACTTCTCTAAATCCAGGGATGTTACAAGGTGTTCCACTGAAAATGTCACCATTCAGTTCTGAAACTGGAATCCAAACAAACCTGTCTTTAGTCTTTCATTCTTCTCACTTGAAGCTTACACACATGACACAAGGAAAGAAAGCTTGCTATTTGACTGCCTGTGTAAGAGAATGAACTCTATAGAGAGCAGCGGTTCTCGACCTGTGGGTCGCAACCCTGGTGGGGGTCAAACGACCAAAACACAGGGGTTGCCTAAAGCCATTCCGAATCATAACTAGCAAAATTACAGTTTTGAAGTAGTCACCAAAATTATTTTTTGGTTTGGGGCCACCACAACATGAGGAACTGTATTGCGGGATCATTGCATTAGAAAGGTTGAGAACCACTGCTGTATAGTTTTAATCCTCATTGAAGAAATGCTAAAGTAAATCCTCTTTTTGGGACCAGGGAGATAGTTCTGTGGCACAGGTGCCTGCCTGGCAAGTGAAAGGTTGTGAGTTTGAACCCCAGTCCCGCAAAAAAAAAAAAAGAAAATCCTCTTTTCAAAATAACAGCCTTAGGGCTGGCAAGATAGCTCTCAGTGGTCTAAAGCACCTGCTGAGGCAAGCATGCAGGGACTGCGGTTCAATCCCCAGCACCACATGCTGCACCAGACTTGCCCCCTGGGTGAGCTGAGCCAGCTACAAATAAACAAAATAACAACCTGATACATTTTTTTTCAGGATGACTCATTCAGTTTTTTAGCAATTGGGAAAGAACTGCCAGAAAAAGACCACAGCTGCACCTAAAAGCCAATGTAGTGAAGACTTTCTAAAAGCTACTTTTAGGAAAGCAGCAGATTTTACAGTTTGTAAATGTTATCCAGAAGGCTTAATAACAAACAAGTAGAGGCAGAGGTGAAACCAGTGGAAAAGCTGGGGATAGTCCCTGACCCTAACATGAGTAGTCCTGAGCTCCTACCACTCTGGGTCAGGCCTGTGTTGTCACACAGTAGCAAAGACAGTGGCAGGGCTGTGGGTGGTGGGAGATACCCTTGCCTTCGCTGGACCATCCATTCTGTAAACCCATGAATGTCCCTGCTGGGTATTTAAGAAATGGCTTGCTGGGCATGCTGGCTGGCACATGCGTGTAATTCCAGTACTGTGGGAGGCTGAGGCAGGAAGACCCTTACAGTGTAGTAACTTTAGTGAGATCCTATCTCTATAAAGAAAATGTATAAAAAGGGCTGAGGATGTAGCTCAGTGTGAAGGCCCTGGATTCAGTCCCCAGTACTGCTCCAACCATCCCCACAAGACAGACAGTTGTGGTCATCTCTTTCTTAAAGTAGACAGCTGGTTCTATGAGGCATGCCCTATTTTTCTGTGTTCCTTTCTTTATAGGTGACTAAGTCCTCATTCATAGAAATCCTTGCTGGCTGGAGAAAGATGTACTCAGCAATAATCATGTTAGTCTAACTTCATATTTCACTCTGGAAACACCTTTGTCCTCCTTTTCCAGTCAGACATGTACAGCTTGGGTGTGATCCTGCTTGAGCTCTTTCAGCCATTTGGGACAGAGATGGAGCGAGCAGCCATTCTAACGGGTATAAGAACTGGTCGGATACCTGAGTCCCTCAGTAAAAGGTGCCCGGTGCAGACCAAATATATCCAGCACCTGACCAGCAGGAACGCAACCCAAAGACCATCTGCTCATCAGCTGCTGCAGAGTGAACTTTTCCAAACTCCTGGAAATGTATGGAACTTTAATACTGGGGTATACTAAGCTTGTACAGTAGAATTTGTGTATTAATCCTATTTCATGAACAATAATCAAGCTTTGAATAAGGTTTAGTGCAGGAAGCAAAATAGTTCAACCCAGTGTTGCAGTTCCTTAACAGTATGTCTAGTACTAAATTTATACCAAGAGCACATTTGTATTCATAGTTCCCCAAAACCAATTGACTCACTGCCAACTGTCTGTTCTAAAGATAATATAGCTGGGCATAGTGGCATACAACTGTAATCCTCTGGGAGGTTGAGGGAGGAAGATCACAAGTTAAAGCCCAGCCTAGGCAACCTAGTAACTTACCAAGACCTTATCTCAACAAAGAAAGAAAACAGGGCGAGGGATACAGCTTAGTGCAAGGGTCCCAGATTCAGTATCCAGAGCTGCCCCATGTGTGTGCTTTGTTTCCTAAGTTGTTAGAAAAGTACTTCCTTGTCAGAAGGGACATACACCAAAGAGTAAAATAGTGTATTAATTCTGAAAAGGAGTTAATGGTGGCAGACCATCACTTTCTTTTCTTTTGAGGCAAGGGTTCATTGTAGTTTAAGCTGGCTTTGAACTGACTCTGTTGCCACGGGTGGCCTTGAGTTTGTGGTGATCCTCTGCCTCAGCCTCAGTGCTGGGATTGCAGGCATGTGCCACCACACTTGGCTGCCTTCACCACTGAACTTTGAAGAGTCTAACAGTTGCATTGGTTTTCAGTCCCTGGTGTGGTATTTCTTCAGGGTGGCCCATTCCCTTCCTTCCTGATAGGAAGTTCAGTGCCAAGTGTAGTCTCTAGTCTGCATATACTGGAAAGGGTGGGTGACTCATTCACTGTTCCTCCAGAAACTGTTATGCTCTAATTAAAGCTTGATTCTAAGGTATGCTCACAGATTCTCCAGTACTTTGTTACACAAATTATGGTTGTAGACTAGCTGCAGCAATGCTACCTGGAGCTCTCATAATGTTGTATCAGAATCAGTTCAGCAGGATTCTCAAGGGACCTGCAGGGTTTGATCAGCAGTGCTGTCTGTGGCAGCAAAAGTCCCTTGGGAACTGACAGAAGAATCCTCAGGCTCTCTCCCATCTCACCCCAGGAAGTTTCAGTGTGTACTGACCGTGCTTTGAATGTGGCAGCAGTCTGTAGCATGACTACCCTCGAAGCAATGCAGTCATGTGGTGGTTTGGGAGCCACCAATGTTGAAGAGGCACTAGGGGTACAGCATATGGGACTTGCTGATAGCAGAATCCCTCAAGAAAATCAGATAGTGGATTTGTATTTAAGGCTAATTTTCAGGTAAAACATTTATAAACTTAAATGGTAGAGATATAAATTGTTCTTTCAAATTTTTTTTTTTAAATTGCATATATAAAATTTAACTAGGGCCAGTCAGATAGCTCAGCAAAGTAAAACACCTGTTTAGGCAGGTGCAGGGATGGGGGTTCAATCCCCTGCATACCATGCTGGGCCTGACACACCCTTAGGGCATGCTGAGACAGCCAGTGATGGTGTGCGCCTGTAATCCCAGCCCTTGGGAGGCTGAAAACAGAATCACCACAAGTCCAATCTGTGTAGTGAGAACCTGTATTAAATAATTTTTTAAAAAGTTAACCAGCTCATTTTTCTGCTATTCTTTGACAGTTTGCTCCTCGCATCATCCCCTTTTATTACTTTGCTGCACTTTCATCTTTGCTGGCCATTATCTTATTTACCCATTCTTTAAACACTTACCAGCCATTTAAATAGAAGATGACCCAAAATTGTATCATAGTGATTTTTATAACAGGATATATAAAAATAATTTAACCAAATTTATTCAATACAAGACTCAACTGGCTGAAATAGCACCTGCCCAAGCAGTGTATGGGATAGTACATAAACAAATGTACTGCCTCAGTGATGCTCAGGGTAAATTATTAAGTGGTTAAAAATCTCAACATAGGTTGTGCACTGGAAGACATAGAGGCAGCACAGCCATATGGCTGAGAACTGTAAAAGCAATGATGACCAAGCAGTCTCTGACAGAAGCCACTTGATTGGCTTTGATGAGAATATGCTGTTTATTTATTTACATATTTTGGGATTGAAGGCAGCGCACTTACAGTAATAAAAGAGATACTCTGTTCACAAACTTGTTTTATGATCTTGGAAAAGATGGCTACGTTTGTGTGTGAAAGGAGGCCATGGTCATGCTTGTTACCTGATGCAGAGTTTATAAACAACAGAATTTTGCAAAATGTTTCTGCTTATGAACCAAAATTATATGCAAACAAAAGTGCTCATGAACCGAGGAATTACTATGAGTGATAGCTAATGTTTTAGCCATGCCATTGGGTGGCTGGTGACACTTAAACTTGACAGGTAGAATTCATACACCAAGGAATTGTGCAAAGTGAGTACTACCTGTATGTGTAAAAGAAGCTATTTTAATAAAGTTTAAAATTTTCTCTATTTATAGATTAATCTCACCCTACAGATGAAGATAATAGAGCAAGAAAAAGAAATTGAAGCACTAAAGCGGCAGCTAAGCCTCCTTTCTCAGGACAGAAGGGTAAAAGATAATGTGGAAAATGAAAACACTGTCTAACTTTAGGCTGTATTAATAACAGAAATGAGCCGGGCGTGGTGGCTCACGCCTGTAATCCCAGCACTCAGGAGGCTGAGGCAGGAGGATTGGTGTGAGTTCGAGACCAGCCTGGGCTACAGAAGTGAGCTCAAGGCCAGCCTCAACTGCATAGCGAGACCCTGTCTCAAAAAGACAAAAAAAAAAAAAAAAAAACAGAAATGGACTCAAAACAGTCAACTGGAATGTAAATTTTCAATCAATGTACAGAATATGATTTCTTGGTTGTGTTTAAAAGTCTATTAAGACTTCTGAAAGCTGTGAAAGTATACATGGCTACCTTTTCCTTAAGTAATTCTTTCATACCTTAAGATTGCTCAAAATGAAACTTATTCTGAAATATTACCTATTTCAGTGCCCCACGAAGTCATTGCTATAATTACCAATCCTCATGGTGTACTCCAAATGATCAAGCAGAATAAACCAGCATACACCCAAACTCACAATTATATGATGATTTTATTGACACTTGACAACTGGCCTAAATAAAAAAAGACTGATTCTCTTTATAAGTCTCTTTACTGACAGTAGGCATGAGGCAGCATTGGTCTTAAAATTGAACCAGTTACTGAAACTCACTTAAGCAGCTTGAGGGCAGTGTTGAAAGGGGCCAGATTTTCACATGACTTCAGCCATCGCTGCACATTCGCAGGTGCTGCCATGCTGCAGCCCTGGGTCTGCTGGAGTACAGACCAGAGCACCACATCTGCCACAGTGAGCTCGTTCCCAACCAGCCATGGGCTCTTCCCCAGAGCAGAGTTCATGGAGCGGAAAACAGCTGCTTTTTCTTTACTACTACCCTCTTTTAGCTGAAAAATAGCAATATCTACCCAGCTATCTATGAGGGTTAAGGTCACAGCATTGTGCTTCTGGCCAAAGAGAGAGAACAAGAAACGTGCAATGTTCCCTTCTCCTTCGATGGGGCACATCGTCTGCACACTGAACTTCATCTGAGTCTTGGGCACTGAAAAAGGAAAAAAAACACCATGAGCGTCAACCCCAGTAGCTGCCACCAAGGGACATACTTATGCCATGTGGAAGGAGGAAGTCACATAGAATCCACCAGTGTATTTTCTGAAACACCACATTTTATTTCTGTCTCTAAGAGGTTTAATATGCAAGACTCTTAAACTGTTCAAAGGGAAGAAACAATTGGGATGAGGGAAAGGAGAAAAGGAAAATTAGTACAAAAATCAGTAGTAACTATACTCCTGATTTTTAATGGTCTATTGAGCGGTTAATGCTAAAATTTTGGTTTTAATTTTTTGACCAATTTTGCATGTTTATCTGGTAGTCTAAACAACTAAGACAACAATATGCAACATAACTATTGTTTAATTCTTGTTCAGTGAAATTCTGTATTGTTTCTAATATTTTTTCTATCCTTTATTCTCATTAAAAATTTAAAACATTTATCACATGTTACTTGGAAATAAAATTTTTTAAAAATGCTAACTATGATAAAAGAAAAAGTAACCAAGTAGTCCTCTAAGTTTTCAAACTAGAAAGAGACCACCTTTTCTAACCCTTGTGCTGAAGGATTTGGAGGCTAAGGTTAGGAGACTAGGTATCTCCTTGCCCCAGCCTGGGGACAGTGCCCTTAAGACTTCTGGACATATGGGTGCTGAGGGCAAGTAAGACACCAGTGAGGTTGTTAACTCACTGCCATCTGTATAAACACGGGGAGATGTACATATCACTGGGATTATGAATAAACAATACCCTGCCATCCTTTGAGGCCCATAATACAGTAGCGTCCTTGGAGCAAGTTTTAGAGTGTGGAGGCCAGAGGGCTGTGCCTGGTTGGACAGAAATCACTTTTCCTATGCTCAGAATTCCCTGCAGCTGTGTCTTGGGGAGGACTGGACCTAACAGCAAAGAGCTGTATCTGTGTATAGAACAACATCTGAATTCCACTGCCTCCTGCCAAAACCACAGCATGTATCCCCTCAGTATGCTCAACCTGGTCCTTTCTACTTACCATTCTTCCAAATTAAGGTAAAGCCCAGCTGATACTCATGACGGGCCTGTTTTCTAGTCTGTTCCCCAAAACACTTGAGAAGGTTCTCAGGCACACTCTTGACAGATGAATGCGTGTGGACCGTGGACAGGACCCTGTAGCGCTCACAGAGCAACTTGTGCAGCACGAGCAGGGAGAGGGGAGGTGAGGCTGGGTTTGCGTTGATCACAATGTCTTTCAGTGCCCCATAATCCTAGGGGAAGAGCAGAACCACATAGCCAGTGTGAGCAATCTGGAGTGGTTTTAACAGGTGCTACCCTATGTAACCAGGGCCATTTCATTCAATTCTTGGCTCCTATAAGGAAGATGTCATTAATACCCTCATTGGACAGCTGGGAACATCTGAGTCATAGGGAAGCAAACTTACATGGTTCACTAAACTCCCTAAGCAGGGGAACTGGGAAATGAGTTGACTCCATCTCTTGACCCTTCCACTGCTGGCTCCTCACAAAGAAAAAGTGTATTTTACTAGCAGATTTATGTGACAATGTGTCTGAGATGACACTTGCAATTGTCCTTTTCTCTTTCGAGATGAAACTACATTAAAGACATACACATACCATTCTAGCCAACAACTCTAATGCTGACCAACTAGCATCTGTATCAATTTGTGTTCATCAAGGTGTTTCAATGAAGAGCCCCTTGAAATAGGGTCTTGACCCTAGAGTTCACTGGTGATGAGTGGAAAGGAAGGTGTTCAACCCTAAATGCCAAGACTTATAGCCACCTTAGAGAGTTTCTATTCTTTTACTCTTTAATAATGAATATCATGCTGGGCATGGTAGCATATACTTGTAATCCTAACATTTGGGAAGCTGAGAAGGACTGCTGTGAGTTTGAAGTCAGCCTGAATTACAAAGTGAGACCCTGTCTCAAAACAGCTACAAAAACATTGCTCATATAGACAATTACAGCGGTGCTTTGGCCTTTTCCAAAAAGCCTGCCATTTTATTCAATACCCTTCATGCCAAGCTAGGCTGAATGCTTTCCAGTTCCCTGAACAGATTACATTACTTGACACTTGGCCTATAAGGTATCAAGTTTCATCTTGAGCACCATGTGCTCTGAGAAGCCTATCCAGCACGATGAGAAAACACTGTGCCTGCTCCCAGACATGCCTGCAGACTATGCCTCCCTGGGGGCTTGGTCAGTCTTGGCTGAGTTCTCCGTATACAAAAACATGTACAGGATGAATGCACAGGCAGGGGAAGGAACACAAGGCGAGAGCACTAAAGTTGCCAGAAACTGAACCCTTGGGTGACATACTGCAACCTTGCTTCCACTTTTTAGGTCTTTGATTTGTACCATTCCACCAATTCTATAAAGTATTAGTAGGGACTCTTCAGGTAAACCCTTTGATGCCACTTTATAGTTTTACAATGTAAGACATCCTTTGTGTATGGGATTGTCCACTAAACTAGCTGAAGCCTGCAAACAACCATGAAGGCTGGCTGACACAACTTTTAATAAAGCAAACTGAATTTAAGCTAAAGACATACAAAAAAGGGGGGCTAGGGAGATAGCTCAGCAGCCTGCCTGGCAAGCACAAGGTCCTGTGTTTGACTCCTAGTACAAAAAAATTTAGACACTTTAAGTATGAGTAGCTTTCAGCAATGTAGTTCAAAAGGACTGATGGGATTCTGTGTCCAGGCAGCCAAGGCTGTAACATGTGGGCTTCTCTCAAAGAGAGTCAAAGCCTCTTCTGCTGAGCCAAACAGGCCATAACTGCTTCTCTGAGGTGTACAGGCTGTTGAACAGACCTCAGATGACAAGCAGCCATGAATCTTGACTCCCTTCTCTGCGTCTCACTCCACCTTGTTCTCTACTCCGCCTGAGAAGTCGAGGTAGCTCTGCAGCTTGCCTTTACTCATGCTGTGCAAATCTGCCCAGGAATGATCACTTAAGGACAAATAAGTGCTGCACCTTGGAGGCCCAGACAGCCAAGGCACAATCATACTGGCAGTTTTGTGGCACTTGTAACTACTTAGCACACAGGTATCTCTTGGCTTTCGAAACAAACCTACCTTTCCAAGCACTGAATTCAAGTCCAATGCATTGGTTGTCAGCACATTTGGCTCATCTGCTTGGATGATGTTGGTTACATCCACATCGGCATCAGGGGTATGAATCATCTTGGAGAGACCATCAACTGCAGCTTTCAACTCATATAAACGTTTTAAAATATCATCTTGGCGGGACTCAAGAGCTTGCAGAGAGGGGTCTAATGCTTCCTAAAGAAATCAACCAAGCAGTCATTTCCTCTCACAAAGTGGTGTAATAAGTGTGATCACTTTTATCTTGCCCCATGCGCTAACAGACCTCCCTCCCTTTAACAAGATATTACAAGTTGGATGTGGTCATTGGTGCCTGTAATCCTAGCACTTTGGGAGGCTGAAGTGGGAACACTGAAAGTTTGAGGCCAACCTGGGCAACGTAGTGATTCAGTGAGACCATTAAAAAAATGAAAAAAGGGGGTCAGGGAGATAGTTCAGTAGAATAAGTGCCTGCCTGGTAAGCGCAAGGTCCCAAGTTCAACCCTGGTACCACAAAAATAAATACATACATAAAATTTAAAAGGGGGCCAACCAGATAGCTCAGCAGATTAAAGCACCTGCTTAGGTAGCCGCAGGGACCAGGGTTTGATCCCCATTGTGCATGCTGAGACAGCAACTGAGGCCGGGTGTGGTAGCACATGCCTGTATTCCCAGTGCTTGGGAGGCTGAAAACAGGAGAATCACTATCAGTCTGATCTGTGTAGTGAGACCTGTACACCTTGTACTAAATCCATTTAAAAAATTAAAAAGGTATAGTGGTGTAATTTAGTGCAAAAGCCTTGGGGTATAATCTCCAGTACTGTAAAAACATACATATATCACATCAAAGTGGTAGCTATCTCGTCAATAGGGTCTGTAAACAGACCCTCAAATGTTCTAGAATCAATAAAAAAATGTGACTTAAAGTCATTTAGAAATGATTTGATTCCTATTTCTGGGAATTTAGTTTAAGAATAGAGAACAGTAGAAAACAAACACGAACAGTCTCTCATCTTTATTTTAATTAATTTATTTTTAAGAGAAAAGGTTCTATTATATTGTCTAGGTTAACCTCAATCTCCTGGCTCAAGGGAGCCTTTGCCTCAATCTCCTACTGCCCTGAATGCTCTCTTAATGTACTGTGGGCTGAACCCCAGGAGCACTGAGCTACATCCCTAGCCCTTTTTTAAATTATTATTTTATTTTGAGATAAGGTCTTGTTAAGTTGCCACGATTGGCCTCAAGACTCCTGAGTAGCTGGGATTACAGACATTTGCCATCGGGCTGGGCCAGTATTCTTTATTTTTAATAACAAACTAATTCAATATACTTTTTTAAAATAAGAATGATGGGATGGACATGACAATGGAACTTAATTTATACAAACGGAAGGGAAAAGGCAGCTCAGACAAATTTAAAGGTTTCCAGCACAGAAACACATCGCTGTCACAGACACTGATTTCCTGTATCATTTAGAGGCAGCAATGGCACCCTCTTATCTTAGAGTCCTGATATCACCCCAGCACATAGGAACCATGTGCATACCCCAAAGGCATAGTGCTGTCAGGCTATGATATCGGTGAGCCACAGCTCACTTGCTGCCGCTCATCCAAGGTTTTGCAAGGTTGGCTGGTATTCAGGTTTAATTGTAGTGTTGGGAGTCTGTGGTAAGTAAAATGGGCCTGGGGGTCCCAGTTTGGATGCATAGTCTCTAAAAGGTTCACCATCACGGATCTAGAACCTTTTCATTACTGAAATGTGTGACTTCATGGAGCAGAAACTCTTACTGTCCCTCAGTCAGTGAATCTTGTGTACTTACCTAGTAGGCGCTGGCACACAGTAACCAATAACCAATCATATTTGCCTATGAGTCAAAAAAAGACTTTAAAAAAATACCTAACCTCCCAATAGTCAAATTATACAGCCTTTGTCCAATTCATGAGCTGTCACAATAGGTAATCCCCTCTGAGATGAGAGAATACATTAAGCATAAGGAAATTGCCCTTGGGGCCCAGTGGGATGGCTCAGTGGTCTAAAGCGCCTGCTTGGGAGAGCTTGGGTGGCTTCAGGGACCACAGTTCGATCCCTGGCACCACATGCTGTACCAGCCTGCCCTCGGGGCAGGCTGAGCCGGCCATAAAAATGAGTGAATAAACAAACAAAGGTT
>PVJA010033731.1:0-23096 GCA_004027025.1 Myocastor coypus | reverse complement strand
ATTGTGAGGACAATATGCAATATGTCAACTTTCAAAGAAAAAAAGGGGGAAAAGAAAAAAAAAAAAGTAATGTGGATTTAGAAAGGTTAATGTTTAGTTGTTTGATCAATCTTATATACCTATATGTATTAATCTAAACTGATCCGATAATGAAAATATGTAATATAACCATTGTTAAATTTAAACAATAAAAGAATTGGGAAAAAAATAAATAAATGAAGTGAAATATTCAACAGAAAATATAAGAATGGCTTGGTGTCTTTACTCAATAATTTCTAAATTTCTGCCATTTTTTATATAACTCCCACAGACACACAATAAACTTAGCAGAACTATTGTAATACAACAAAAATCATATTCAGTGATACAACTGTTTTGAAACAATGCTTATGTTCTATTAAAATAGATAATGGTCTTATGACCTAACTAGTCCCTTATTTTTATTTCCTACATTAATTTGGCTTGCACTGAACTTCTGTTACACTGCCACCAGTAGATTTTGCTCTCTAAGAGCTCAGATTGGTACTATCAATTATTAGCAGTTATTAAGTATTATCATCAATCTTCCTATCCTTGCCATGTACCCTTACACCTGGCTAGTGGGCACTCAATGAACAGCCGCTGGATAAACAACTGAGTGGAATAAAGCTTCAGGATCCCGCAATCCCGTGGCACTTTTAGCCTCCTCTAAGGGTCCTCTCCTCCAGCTCCAGCAGGCCTACATAGCACGTAAACCTCTCCGTAGCACGCGTCGCCAGCTTCATCCACTCTTCACTAAGTGAACAAATAGGCAACTGGAGAAATGAAATCCATATGCTAAAGTGAGAGCAATAATTCCTTCATGACTTCATGCGAGGCAAATATTCCTTTAGTATCTTGAGAGTACCAGAGTAGAGGTGCACTGAATCCGCTCTCTGGACAAATGAGTTCCCAGTAAGTCTTCTGTTGACATAACCCTGCTTCAGAATCCTTGCCTGCCAAGAATCCTCTTTAAATTTTGCATCTGGAATTCTCCCTTTTCCTGAGACCTGGCTCCCTTCCACCCGGGCCAGACAGGCAATGCACACCCACTTGGGCCTATAGGGGAATTACTGAGATAGGCTACTGCAAATAGTTAACTGCAGTGTTCTGGGGCGTGGGAGGGAAATTCTCCTGCGATTACATATCCCTAGCATAACAAGAAAGTGAACCAGATGTCCCAGTGCTCATAAAGAATTCTCATTCTGCTGACCCAGGACTGTCATCACGGCACCATCACACGTGGCTGCACTGAGCTCACAGAGCGCATCTGAGGAACCGGCCACAGAGGCTCCCACTGTGAGCGTGAGAGCGCAGCTTGCGAAGGACATCTGCGCTGATCTGATCGCTAAACCTCTTGCCTCCATCTGCATCTCCTTTCCAGACTGATGAATGGAGGGACAAAAAAAAAAAAAAAAAAAAAAAAAAAAAAAAAAAAAAAAAAAAAAAAAAAGGCAGCAAGGGACAGGGCTATTGGTTTCACAACTGAAATTAAATAATCCTTAGAGCCCTGCAAATTCCTGCTAAAGGTATTCGCTTGGTTAAAAGAAAATAATTCCTAGCATTGAACTTCATTGATTTTCAGAATGTAGATACAAATGCAGTGCTGTAGGTTGTGCTCAGTGGCAGAAACATTAGGAAGCGAAAGGAAACGCTGCATGGAGCGGGCTGGATCAGTTTGGGGCCATGCGGCAGGAGAAACCATAGGGTAGGAAGGCCAGAGAGAGCTTTCGCTTGCTTATGGAGCCTGATTGTCCCCACAGCATCTAGTAAGGAGGACCTAGCAAAGCCAAGTGAGGAGCAACAGGCAGGAGGGTGCAAGGGTTGTTCAGGTGGCCCAGGTCCTGAATTCTAAAGGACAGGGGGCCACAGACCTGTCCCTTTAGTGAGTTGGGAGGGAAGAAAACAGCTGTGTGAGAGGCCTGGCAATCATTCCGTCTTGGCCTAAAATTTTAGGCCAAGATTTTAGGGCCCAGGATATTAATCAATAATCTCAGCCAACATTAGGTCTTAGGGAGCAGCCAGAGGCAACTTGTCTGTAATTTATCATTAGAGATGATAAATGAGTAACAGTTTCTTTCAGGCCATTGCTTTAGGCATGTGGGATAGTACAAAATAGCAAATAAATAGGATTGAAATGTTGGATTTGTCAAAAGGCAAGGGTTATGACTTTTGAAATTTTTTCTTATGTTCTGAAATGTGATAGTCAGCTTGGAGAGTATTTGTAATACTCTAATCTATATTAGGTTAGGATCTAATGCTCTGGCTCTAGGGTTGATTATTCATATGAGGCCAATAAGAAGCAGGAAGGTGCAATTAGCTAGAATACTAGCTAAATATTTTATGATATTCTGTGTCTTCACACAGGAAACATTGGTGGTCAAAATTTAGTTAGTGTCTAATAAAGGAGCATGCAATTAATTGTGAGGTATTTTGATGTTTTTTACTTCTTGAAGTTTGTCTTTATGCCATTACTTGGGAGAAGTACAAACTTACGGGTGATCCTGTAAATCCCACTTCACCAGCATTTCCGTTTCTGCCAGGTTCACCCTTCATGAGAAAAAAACATGGGCAGGGAGGTTAGAAGGATCGAAACATTCTTCTGATAGGCTAGATCACAAATACACTGCAGATTAAAAATCTTTAGAAAGCTTATGTTCAATGCTCTACACCATGTAAAAAAGGAAAACAAATAAACGAAATTCTAGGATGTGACAGTAATTTCTTCTGCAACTCAATATGTGGAACTTCCATCATTTTATCCAGGGGAATAACTGGCTACAAGTTTTCCTGTCTTGTGTAGTTCACTGTTTTAGGACCATCAGAATTCACATACATAGCTATACATATGCCCAAAGCATGGCCCCTTCAAATACTATTTACCATTTCTCTTGCAATGAAAAAAAATCCTACCATATTTATTCCCCTTCAAAACTTAGTATCATCTGCTTAAATAAACATTGTAACTCAAAAGTAAGAAGATGGTATTTACTTCATTTAGTGTTGCACATAAAAACACACCCTCCCCTGATTTTGTCTCAACTTTGCCCCAACTAAGAATCTAGGAAATCAAATCCATTGTTTCACACTCTTCTTTAATTACTTATTATTACTACTAAGCTCTGTAGTTATAGTCCCACTTTAGGTATCCATATCAACATATGATATAGGTATGATATATAGTGTAGTTCCATAGTCACTCATACTAACACGATTCCTAAACTTCACATAAGACATCATAATAAGATGTTGCCCTACATGAAGAACAACATATTCTTTTTTCTTTCAGATCAGTTCCATCAGCAAGGGTTATAGAATATGGAATTGTATACTCTTCACAGGTGGCTGTTTAGACTGTGACAACAATTTGGACAGCAGGTGCAGAAATCTTAATTCTGAAGAATATAAAAGAAATAGCACTTAGTAAGACACTATAAAAATTAAGGCCCTTTTAGATATTTGTATATTTTTATTCTGAATTCTCTGCTTTAGACTGAGTTGAGTGAAAGGTAAAAGGGTGACAAAAGTGAAATTGGAGTGAAAGCCTTCCTGTTAGCACTGCTCCTTGGTCTCCTTACAACTTTGATGCAAAGTGAGAAAGGAAACTCACATCTTCCCCGGGCTTCCCAGGAGGGCCCTCAGGGCCACGCGCACCAATTGGACCCTAATGATAAAACAAAACAGAAGGGAAAATTAACATGTATGCCTCGTTGCCAATAATACAGTCTAAAATACTGTTGAAACAATTAAAAATACCAAAGACAACAGTTGTGCTAATGTTTTGAATTTTATGTTGTACGTCTCAAACCATACGCTCAATAAGAAAAATAAGTTCAGCTGTACAAGTGCTCAGACTTCAGTTCCATCTGCCTAGGTTCGAAGCCTTTGATCCAATTCTCCCACATATGGAACACAGAGCCTAAGCAAAGTCCAAAAGACAGGGCTACCAAGCTGCATTGCTATTTCTCACTATGTCATAGAAGGCCTGGGGACATCATTGCCAAAGTGACCCGAGTGTAACTGGGTCCACATGCTTACTTGACATTTACCATTGGTCCAGGTTCACCAGGTTCACCAGGAGGTCCTGCTGGTCCTGTACCACCCTACAATTGAAAACAAATGATACAAACTAAACAAAGGAACACAAAATATCAACTCCTATGCTACAGGCAAGACACAATGCAGTTGTTCATATTCCTGGATTTGCCATTTTCTAGGCACATGACTGTGGACAAATTGCTTAATCTAGCTATACCTCAGCTTGCTAATCTGAAAAGTAGGTGCTCAGTCAATGGTAATTTCATTATCATCATGAACTTTATCAACATCATCAACAGTTAATTTTGTACTCATCTCACATAGTTATATTAGTATGGTAACTTTGATTTGCCTAATTTTTGTATCCTTGAAAAACTACTTCATAGGCCTGTTGAATCATTCCTCCAGTAATAAAATAGCTCTCCATCACAATGAGCCACAGAAGGCATATATAATTATGTTCTTTCAAAGGTCCCACAGTGGGATCCCCTTCACTTCTATCTATTGTCATGCCATATGGTTGTCTCCTTTACTGATCTCATGTCATAGCCTCATGCTCAACTATGAAAATGTTCATCGCAACGTAAGTTGAGCATCTGTTATTTCAGAGGCAAAAACATGTAAGTCCTAGTATTGGGAGCCTATCACATAAAGAAATTAGATGATAAAAAAGTAACATCAGGAAGAAACTTAGAAAATATATTGTGTCTATTTCTAAGAGGATGAAAATTATTTCCAACCATTAAAAGTGTAACAGACCTTTGTGTACACTATTGTTGTTGCAGTGTGTAATTTAATTATAAACATACTTACTTGCTGCCCTTGTAAACCTTGAGGTCCCCTTGGGCCAACAGGACCCTTAAAACAAATAAGAAGAAAAGTTGCATAGTGTTCATGACAATTAATACTTTTTAAATGTTGGATCAGCTTTGGAATCTGAAAACGAGAAGCATTAGCAGAGGCAAGGGATAACATTTTCCATCTGTGCTTGTCTAGAAGGCAGATAAAGGCGGGGAGGGAGATTAAAGCCTGGACAACCTTCAGGGTGATGTTATACAGCCCTCAGTGTCATGAAGAGAAAGAAGCAGCATCCCTGCACAAACCCAGGATCTTTGGAACTGGACCACTTGCCTGTTAAAAGACAGCTCTGTTAAACCCCAACATCTGAAGAAGGTAAAATCTTGGCAGACAAAAGTGTTACCAAACTGTCTATGTCATTCTTCAGTTTTACAGCAGATAGCTTTCATATCTTAAGTGAACATGCTGAGGTAAAATCTTACAAAACCAACAGCAATGGCTAGATTATTTTGAATGTTGGTTTAAAATTATCTAGGACCCTAAGCCCCCTGGATGTTCTCTTTCTTCTGCAGCATACGCAGGCAGTACCAACCTAGGCATCCTTCCTTTCACGTGAAATGATGGCCCTGAGGCATAGCAAAGGGAGCCAGAGGAAAATGCGATGTATGCAAATTTAATATTGTAGTAGTAACTGTACAATTTTCACAATGTCAACCTTTACAAAATACAGTGGATTTGCCTAAAACCAGGATTATATTTATGACAAAGAAGCTTAAATTTTGCTTTGAATTGATCAGATATTTTAACTAGTAAGAAAATACAAAGTTCCCTTAAAAGTAAACACATATCTAATATAGACTCCAATTGGATAAAAATAAGTATATCTCACAAAGATATCTGAAGCTAATACCTGAAGATAGTCCACTGTGAAATATATATACAAGTGATGCATAATGTACTCAGAATGAGGACCTTCAGGCTAGCTAGAGAGGTGATCATTAATGAGGTCTGACTTTATACTTGTTGCCTGGAATTCTATTAATCTGGAATGATTTCAAGTTGTGTTACAATGAAAGAAGTCCCAAGAGAGATCACTCAAAAAGTGCTCATTTCATGAGATTGGATTGCTCTGAATGCCAACTAACTACCTGATGAAAAATAGGAATTTTTCTGGCAGTTAACAGAAATTAAAACAAAATAAAATAAAATAAAAAAGATTGCCCAGAAGCCTCGGAATTGTTGGAACAAGATAGCCACTGAATATTACGTAGAAAGCAATAAAGTTTAAGTAGCAAACATCTATTTCAAACTTTTGTAAAATTATTATTTCTAACAGCTACTAATAACAAGGGTTTTTTTTTATTATTTTGTTTTGTTTTTAATTAAAAGGAGTTTTGGGCCAGCCAAATAGCTCAGTGGTTTAAAGTGCCTGCTTTGGCAGACATAGCCACCGGTGTTCAATCCCCAGTATTCCATGTTGGCCCCAAGGAGTGTGCTGAGACAGTGATTGAGACAGCCATTGAGACTGGGCACGGTGGCTGAACACAGGTGGATCACTACAAGACCAGTACACATAGGGAAACCCTATAGACCCTATAGACCCTGTAGACTCTGTACTAAAATACAAAAAAAAAAAAAAAAAAAAAAGTAACAGTTTTGTGGTGCTGGTAGTTATTATCTTCAAAATGCATTGTTTTCTTCCTTTATTACTGCCCACAAATAATTTGTGTGGCTACAAATAAGAATGCACTCAACTACTAAATTGCACATAGTAGAGTTTGATAAATGGGTGGATGGATGATTGCATAGAAGGATGGATGGATGGATGGATGGATGGATGGATGAATAGAGCAGTGAATGGGTGGGTGGATGGATTAATGGGTGGGTGGATGGATCGGTGAGTGGGTGGATGGATGGATGGATGGATGGATGGGTGGGTGAATGGGTCGGTGGGTGGATGTGCGTGAGAAGACACATACTATTTCTTGACTAGCTCACTCAAGCCTCTTTCTCATTATCTGCCTACAAATACTCTGGTTATCAGTACAATGTCTACTTACCACAGAACCAGGCATGAATCCTACTTGACTCCCAAGTCCGGACTTCTCATCCAGCCCAGCCATCTGAGCTGAGAAAGGCTGCAAAAGCAATGTGTGGATGATTGTCATGTTGGAGACCTGTAACTTCATGCTTTTAAAATTGAGAAATGAGCACTTTGGGCAAATTTTACAAAACAACTCTTCTAAGTGTCATTTTAAGATCTTTGATGTTAAAGCCTAGAAATAAAATTCAAGTTGATTTTTATTGCCTCTGCTTTTAATTTGCCATTCTTCCCCAGGGAATTTTACAATGGGATGAGTGTCTGAGAACTGATAGTGTGGAGCACTCTGACAAGTACTCAGTCTAACGGATTTGGGCTTTAAGCCTCCTATCTAACTACCAATCATGATTGGAGCATGCCAGACATCCCAAACAGAACTTAGAAAATACCCTTAAAACATGTGCAAAGGTTACTGTGCTCCATTTCAGGCAACTTTAGGCAAATGATCACAACCTTCTTTGATCATGGCATTTAAACTGTAAATTGTATTTATAAAAATTAATACCACCTTATAATCTTTTAAATAACCTGCTGAATGTTCCAAGGATAAGAAGCAGTTTTATCTATTCCCTTGACCCAAATTGTTCTTTATTTCAGTAATTATATTAATTTCCAGAGCTTAGTGAGAAAAAAGAGATACACATAGTGTCTAAAAGCCTAAGTCGGCAGTACTTGAGACTCAGTGGAGAAGGGCATGTTTGCACTATTGTAAAGCAGAAATGAGTGCCACAGGTGCCTTAGACAATGCAGGCCTCTTCTCTCCAGATCTCTGAGAACCCACAGAGGCAAAGACATTTTATTTTACTTCTCCCAAGAAACTAAAATTTAGGAAGAAATCAAGCAGCATTTTTAGTGACTTTCTCATACACGTCATCACAGATAAAATAAAAAGTCTTAAGTATACAAAAAAAAATCTCATTTGCTTATTTTTCTCATCATATGATTCACTTCCCCTATTTTTATTTATCAATACGTGTCCGCAGTACATAGTGCTTACATTCCACAGTCCCCAACCATTTTTGGCCCAGGGAATGATTTCCTGAAAGACAATTTTTCCATGGACCAGGCTGGGAGGGGACGGGGCTCAGGGTGATTGCAAGGAGGACACACTCTGGAACCCCAGCACAGGCAGTTCCCAGCAGCATCCACTGCGGGGTGACTCAGACGCTCAAGCTCACATCCCTAATTGTATATGGGCACAGATCCGGGGGTAATGCTGGTAATAGGAATGGCCATGAAGCCAGAGGAGGCTTCTCTCATCTGTCTGCTACCCACTCCTGACCTGCTCTGTGGCTTGGGACTGGGACTAGTCCGTGGTCCAAAGTTTGCAAACCCAGATGACATTCATCTTGGGAAACGTACGTAAACACAGGGCATCTTTTTCTTTTACTTTCTTTTTCATTTATGCATTTGGTACAGGGTCTCACTACACAGCTCAGATTTGTGGTGATGCTCCTGTTTCCAGCCTCCCCAGTGCTGGGATTATAGGCACATGCTACCATGCCAGACTCAGTAGCCCACTCAGCGTGCCCTAGGAGTGGGGGCTGGCACAGCATGAGGGACCAGGGACTGAACCCTGGTCCCTGCGCTTGCCAAAGCAGGCACTTAGACCACCAGGCTATCTCGCCAGCCCTACCATATGGCATCTTGATCAGTTTTGCTTCCCTTTTCTCTCCTACGCCTTCCCTCCAGTCACACTCTCATGGTGTGAGGACATGGTGTTGATTTTATCAGCATTCTGAGCCCCAACTTCAGCAGAAGAGAGAAAAGTCTAGTCCCCAGGGGCACCGTGCCAGAGCTCCTTTAGGGTTACAGAAAGAACGGAGCTCCCGGAGTCCAGAACTGACCCTGATAAAGACAATATCTACAGTGGCACTTTGAAAGAAACAGCTCAGCATTTTCCAGGAATCTGCTGTGAATGTGTTGGGCTTGCTAGCTCAGTGCAGCGCGCATTCCTGTGACAGCTCCCACAGCCCAGCATCAGTACCTGGATGGACACAGGCTATACTTACAACAGAAGAGCTGTAAGAATTTAGCATGTGATCAAGAATGACACTGAGGGACGTGTCACTCACCCTGCTCATGCCATCGGCTCCTGGGTGAGATGGATGTCCAGGAGGCCCTGGAGCACCAGGCTGGCCAGGAATACCAGGTTCTCCATCAATTCCCTGAGGACCACGAGGACCCTGGGAAAACAAATCAGTATTAATTAGAACCACAGACCAAAAACACAAATGTGTTGATTACTTAAACACAAATGGCAGTCTAGCCACTTCGCGAGCTATGTGGACACTGCCGACTTTGACTCCAACCAGAACTTCTACCATTAAGACCCAGTCCAGGAAAGATACCTACTTGATATGTTCAACCCACACAGCCTTCTGGGAATAATTAGAAAGTGTTTTCAGTTGAATAGCCCTCTAGGACCAGCTTCCGCATCTGGCTGGGTTTGGTGGCTCAAGGGTATTTAATCAACAATTTTTAGGTTTACTCATCTACATTAGATCACAGCTAACTATGAATATGCCTGCTTAACTCCTTTTTCCTCCAAATCCCCAAAATGTGAGGGCCTCCTGGTTGAAGTTGATGGGGTTCTCATCTTTGCAATTGCTAAACACTTTGCATAGTTTCTAATCCATAGTAGACACCATATGTACGTGTATTACATTTTCACATTGCAGTCCTCTGTAACTTTTCAGGCCTGGCATATTTTACTGTCTTTCCCAGCCAAGAGGTAGAAACAATGAGTGAGAAATTAGAGGCCCAGGCAGTGAGATCTGGCCACGTCTGGTCCTCTGAGAAGTGAGTAATGGTCCCAGCTGCCAAACTCCACCCTTGTCCTAACCTACATTCCCAAGGCAGCTTGGGAAACAGCCACGTCCTCAGTTCTGGAAAAGCTCCATCTCCTAACCTCGTCATTCCCGCAGACTTGCGAAGGATTTTCTGCCTTGTTAATCTTATAGGCGTCTTACACTTGAAAAGGAAAGCAAGCAGCACAGAAGTGATGGATGATAGACTCCGTGCTCTCCGAGGCAGGAATGGGGAAAAGTGCTACAAGATGTCAGAGCCTTATCGTGAAAGAGAGCTTCTCGCACTTTATGAAGAGAGGAGCTGCCGGCTAGGAAGTAATTTTAAGACATAAGCCAGGCTTTCGAGGGAGTGAGCGCAGGACAAGCCAAAGTGCTGGAGATGACGGTTTGGGGAACAGTGGTGTGATGGCAATGGAAAAGTTGAATTAATAAGTCCGAAAATAGCTCATATACTTAATTGTATTTAATATTAATATTTTAAATGCATTTCCCCATGGCGTATATATTATGCACTTGATAATACTCTAAGAAATAGGCATGTCATACAGACACGTGAAGGCATGTTCATTTCTTAGAATAGAAAGACATGCGCAAATTCACTCAAAAAAAGTAAATAAGTAAGCCTAAAAACTCATATGATAACGAAAACTTTCTTAGAAAATCAGTCTCTTGCTTTGAGCATCAAGGCCTTTCTGATCTTCGGCCACTGAAAATTCCCTTAGCTCTTTTCACAACAGCAGGGGTGCAGGGTGAGCACCGTCTAGGATTCCCAGTTGCGTGGAGGTGGACGTGCTTGGAATTGTGGCTTACGGCTGGTGGCCTAGGCGAAGCAAAGGTGTGGCTTACTTATAGCCTTGTGTAAAAATCTTTTGAGAGAGTTTTGTAACATTTCATGGCTGAAGGCTAACTGATTATTTTATTAAGAAAGTGAGTTCAAACAGTCTCTGCTGTAAGCACTTCCAAAGACAAATCATTAAATTATATGTAGTGCCCATTCAAGAAGAGAAAGTGGTCATTCTTTGAATAGCTTGTATATTTCTCTCAGTGCCTGATCGTAGCTTATTAGATTTCAAACTCCCAGCTTTAGAAAACCCACGTTGTCACTGACTTCTGATTCACTCGGACTCTTCCTGGAATTCACTGTAAAATAACCATCAGGCATTAATCTAATCTTTAGGTTAAAATTGATAAAAAGATGAAGATTATGCAAAGCTAAGTAAAGACAAACAAGAGCAGAAAAGAAAGTGAGAAAACTGTAATAAAGAAAGTTTTACAGGTAAACAATAAAAATAAATTATCATTGAGGAATTATAAAACAATAAAAACACATTTTTATATTTCCAAATGAAGTGAGTTACATAATTTTTGGGTTAAGGTAAATTTTCTGCTTGCTATCATCCTCTCGTTTACCCACAATACTATAGTAAAAAAGTCTCTGGCTACAATCCATATGGTACAGTACTCATACCAACAAAAAGTGTTTGCAGACGGCCACTAGGTGGCGGCCTTAAAACATTGACAACTAGAAAAGAGAGCTTGGAGAGGCAACTTTATTTGAACTTCTGTCTATTGCTGGTCAACAATTAACACTATCACGCACAAAGGCGTGCCGCGCATGCGTGCACTCACACACATACATTGTAGGATGTTAGAGCTGCAGACACTATTAGATTTTTCATTTTAGAAGCTGATATCTTAGGTGAAAAGTGTCATGTGTGTCACAAGTTGGCGCATTCCTGATGGCCCATGTACTGAAAAGCTACTACCTTGTCACTCTGAAGTGCTGAGGACAAGGCGCTTAAAACTGAGGACATGCAATAAGAGAAGCGACAAAGATCACTGGCTAGTACCGAAGGCGTCCAGAGAGTATGTCCGTCAGTAGCTCTCAGTCCAGAGTGACTTAACCTGTGTTTGGCAACATGGAGACATTTTCAGTTGTCCCACTACGTGGGATGGGGGCGGTTCCTGGCATCTCATGCAGGGTGCAAAAGTATCCTACCATGCGTGAGGAGATATGTGGCCCCAATTATCAGTGGTGGAGAAACCGTGCTGCACCTCGTGCACCTCCCCATAGTTTGACGAAATAGGGCTAGAAAAATGATACTTGGGATCCCAGCACCACCCTGCACTGTGACAGCAAGGACTTCAGTCCAGTTCAGCAGCTTCTGGTGGGTGGGTGGGTATGAGAAACGCCAAACCATTACTGGTCAGCGTGCTGCAAGCATATGCTGACGCTGGAGTCAGCGCCACAAGGGGATTCAGCCCAGGGACAGCATAAAATGTGGTGCATTTTAGAGTTCTTCTAAAGCAAATCAGTTGTTGAACATCTGCCATCCCACCACTGCTTCCTGGAATAAACAGAGGTGCTGATTTCCTGATTAGGTATCTTCCAGGATTACCTGGCCACCTCAGAAATGACTAATTTCTGTTTACACACACACACACACACACACACCCCCACACACACACACCAAGCCCAATTCACATGGAGTGTCTCAGGCCTAACCAAGGTGAAATGAGCTTGTCATACACTAAGTCAAGTATGGCAGAGCAAGAAAGTAAGAAGATTGGGGAGGAGTCTCATTGGACCTTAACCAGGAATTCTGGAGGTCTGGCCACTTCTGCCATTGTCACTTCCACCTTGACTTGGACTTACTGTTACCAGTTCCTTACAATGACAAACATATTGGTGCAAAATCTTTTCTGTATGACCACTACCCCCCCCCACATCTGAATCCATCCTCTACTCGTCTCCATCATGCAAGACCCTGGACCAAAATCTGAAGAACAAGCAAGATGTAAACCACCACCACCGTCAAGCTCAATCACAGCAGTGAAGGGTGGAAAACAAAGTCACAACAAGGCCTTGTCGAGCTGCACCGTGGACCTGCACATGACTTTATTGGACGTCCATCTTCTGCAGGTCTATCTATATGCACCATCCAGGACACCAATGCCACTGCAGAAAGGTACTGACGTTGCACTATTTAGGAAGATGTGTAGATGCCTAAAATAATGACAAAGGTGAAACTGGCAGCAAGCGCTCTTAGCAACATGATCTACGGTATGCTTTGCACCCATTTATGTATCCAGGTGGTCTTTGCTTTCTTGCTCCTTTACCTACTTAGATGTGGATAAACACTTATTTAGGAGACTAAAAATCTGTTGGGACTTATGTTTCAGTAGACACTGTTAGAAAGAAAGGTGAGCAATTGAAACAAATTTTTCTAGTTAAGACATAGGATAATTGTATCAATACATAAATTCATCCAATTATTCAATATGTATGTTTTATGGATGAGAAAGATACAAGAAAAAGAATTGCATTCCCAAGTTGTGAGAATAATATATTCTAGTGATAGACACTGACAGAAAATTTTGGTACCTATTACATAATGTCATCCAAGGGTATGGAGGTGGATCATTCAGTTCAAAGCCATCCTTTTTTGTCCTGTAGCAGGTTTATCAATTTTTTTTAAAAAAAAATGTTCTTTTGATATCTATGCAGCAGGCATTCAGCATAAAAGGTTGAGTACTAGAGTACTACCTGAGACCTAAATTTGTTATGCAACAACTTAAAAGTAAATTTTATCCTCTAATAATTTATGTTTCCATTATCCAGTTTGATTATTCCTGAAGCAACCACAGATCACAGAATTTGGAGGCTTTTTGTCAGCGGTACATTCTGGACCTTGCTTACTCATGGGAAACAGCTTCAGCCAGTAAGATGCGCTTATCACTTTGCCTCAAATTCTACTTCATTGTGATCTGAGCCCATAAAGAACGAGGAAATATTAATCGCGTTACTATTAAGATAATGAGCATTAGAAATTGTGGCAATTTGCTCTTCACTAAGAGAGTTACAGAGTCACTTTGTGACTGGTTTCTTGTGATGTTTGGGGTAGATGGGAGAGCAATGGTGTTGCTAGCTCTTCTCGGCACCAGGGGACCTGGCACAGACTGGCTTCCAGGTACACATTTCTATGGTGAGGTCCGAGTCCACTTACGGGTCTTCCTTTGGGGCCTCGCTCTCCTCTTGGTCCCTGTGACCCTGGAGGTCCCTGAAAAACATAAAAATGGTGATATTTATATTTTGGAGGTACTCATTATAAAAATTAGTTTGGCAAAATAAAACCGGAAGCACAAATACCCTACTTTTTACTTCAGTGCATTGAAGGCTATCAAAAATAAAAGCATGACTATATTGAAGTTCTGCATGCATAGGGACTATTTATTGTAGAAGCAGACTTGAAGAACCATAAGAAATTAGTTGCTCCATTAAAGAGTTATGAAATTTAATGAGCTACATACACTGACCAGCGATTGCCAGTTTTTAAGAATAATCTTTGCTGTCTTCTCCTAGGTAAAGCTTTTGCCATTCAATTCTGGGCACAAAAAATACACTTAGATTTTACACAAGTTTGCAAACCCTAACTTATCAACTATCTTGGGACATTCATTAATTCAAATTGGTACATGAGATTTGAAAGTTATCATGGTGCAAACTCTGATAAAACAAGGAGAAAGCTAAGGCTTTTTAACTTACTACTGATTTATGGACATTCAAGCCCTACTTTCTACTTAAAGTAAAATATGGCATGAGTCCTATTCTATGTTTGGAAACCACTTAAAATTTTCCAAATTATCCTTCTCACGAATTCTCTCTTCAAATAAGAAATGACTACCATATTGCAAAAGTGGTGCTGCTGTGCTGGTATCTTTAGTGGCTTTCAACTGTGTTATGAAGATAGATTACACACTTGCCCAGTTCAACAAACAGACTATTTTTAAGAGGCGGGAACTTGATATGTTATCCAGGCAGGTCCCAAACTCCCGAGATGGCGCCATCTTCCTGCCTCTGTCTCCCACGTAGCTCAACCACACACAGCATTGTTGAAAACCAAAAATCTCCTTAGGCCTCAAGTAGGTCTATTGTTCTAGGATTTTACTTGTGCTTGCTTGACAACAATCTGAGTGTATGTGTATTATACATCTAGTTACATATGAATGCTGCTGATACCCCAAGCCTAAAAGTGTCTTTTATGTAAAATGAGAAATATTCTATTCTGATATATAATTCCTCAAATTCTACCACAATATATCACCCAAGTAAGTAAAGCCTCCTACTCTTAATCACAGCCAAATGATAGGCAAGAATGCTCTTACTTCAATGCACAAAGTCCATCTAAAATTAATGCAGTAACAATGAAGTGTTTGCCTCTCTTATAACCAATGGCAGCCTAATGTGAGAAGAAAAATAAAATTTTCTCAAAAGGAAATGACGACCCCGTATGTGTCACTCATGCCCACACAGGAGTGCCTACACCTGAAGGTGATGCAGGAAAACCAGAGTTGGAAACCAGGCACTTTATTTACATTATGTAGCTTCTCATGGGTATCATAGCTGTAAAGAATTTTAAAAGAACACAAGAGTATGGTTATCAGAGAGAAGTACGTACCGCTGGTCCTGGACGACCGCGAATGCCTGTTACCTAAAGAAGAAAGAACGTAATTTGTACAGGGAAAGATTCTACAGAGCTTCAGAAAAGTCAGAATTCAAACAAATAACACCAGCAAAAGCAGCAGGAAGTTTTGTTTTTGTTTTTTCATTTTTTTTCTTCTTTTTTTTTAAACAAATAAGTGCTCTGAACTGATGCCATTTCCGGAGAGATGGCTCAGTGGTCTAAAGCGCTTGCTTAGGCAATTTAGGCAACCACAGGGATTTTGGATCAATTCCGGCACCACATGTTGCACCACCAGCCCCACCCCCAGGGCAGGCTGAGCCGACCATAAGAGAGAGAGAGAGAGGGAGAGAGAGGGAGAGGGAGAGATAGAGAGAGAGAGAGACAGAGAGAGAGAGAGAGAGGGAAATCGATTGGTGCCATCTCCTCCCTGTCAATGAGTTAAGGTGTCTCAGTTGAGGTCTATCAGAGGAAGGCAGGACTGGTTCAGCAAATAAGAGCTAAGAGTGCTAAGAGGCCTGAGTTCAACTCCTGAGAGCTCTCCTGACCAGTCATGTGACTACCAACTGATAATCTGTCCTGTCCTTAACTTTGCACAAATGAAAAGTGATATATAAAACAGTGGTGGTGATTACGAATGACTTCCTCTTATAACCGGGACAAGTTAACTTTGTAAAACTTTGGACATCTAAGCACAGTAAGTAGCATCATAAAATTTTAAATTAAAGAAATAACATGAATGGCTTAGGGTTTTTTTTTTTTTTTTTTTTTTTTTTTTGTAATCTTCTTGGGAAAACAAGTGGATTTAAAAGCAAAGCAAATATTTAAACAACAGTCAAATAAATTAATATTAAATGAATTGACCTGTCTTCACAGATTGATACATTCTTTAAATGCTAGGAGAATGGTGGTAGAAGATCTTTTATCGTATTTATTAACACAATATTTGATCATCTACAAGTCTAAAGAAAAGAATTCATGAACAATTTAGAATTACAAGGACAAAGGCCGGTCAAATAGCTCAGAGGATCAAAGCGCCTATCTAGGCAGCCGCAGGGGTCAGAGGTTTCATCCCCATCCTGCCGTGCTGGTGCCAGCCCCGCCCCTGGGGCACACTGAGATGGCAATTGAGACTGGGCATGGTGGCACGCCCCTGTAGGCTCAGCTCTTGGGCAGCTGAACATGGGAGAATCACTATAAGGCCAATCTGTGTAGTGAGAACCTGTAGACCCTGCGCTACATACAAAAAAAGAGAAAGAATTACAAGGGCAAGAAGGACAAGTAAGGCATGATGTATGTCCAAAGGTATGAAGCACTGAACTGCTATACAAGCCATCATGCATGTCTACATGCAATGTAGTCAATTTGTAAAATTATGATATTGTTGCCTTTAGTCATGGGGTATAAAAATTCAGAAAATAGCACATCAAATAGGTTTTGAAACATTAATCTATTGTAACTTTCTATTGTTATACTAAAGCCTTGTTATGTACATAATTTTCTGTTTGACAAGAAGCAGTAATATGCAACTATACAATAGTTATCCTTACAAATAATGTACATGTATATACTTACAACAGGCACTAATCCTGGCTCTCCTTTTTGTCCCTGTGAAATTTAAAAAAAAAAAAAAATGTTCAACTAGTAAAATGTAAGGGCCATGGAGATAGCTCAGAGGTCTAAATGCCTACCTAGACAAATGCAAGGACCCCCGTTCCATCCCAGGACCACATCCCCTGGCCCCTAGCCAGCCACAAAGACTGGGCATGGTGGTACATGCCTGTAATCCCAGCACTGGGGAGGCTGAAAACAGGAGAATCACTACAAATCCAACCTGATAATGAGACCCTGTACCACACACATTAAAAAACTAGGAAAACATACTTGGTTCTTAGGTATGAACATGTCACACTGTACTATGCCATGCAGACCCTGGGATAGGCTAAAGAGTATAAAACATAACAAAAGGAAGTCAATTTTTAAGACATTTAGCCAGACATTATTCATGAAAATCTCACCTTCATCTGCAGGGCCTATTCTATCTAATATGTGAAACACGTAATAGTTTTATTTCAGTTATTAAAGTGACAAAATCAAAGGGGTCACTAAGCCACGAATTAGTCATGATGAAAAGATGTGAAGAAAAAGTGTCACTGAAAACATTCCTGAGCTGTTTGCTGCCGTCTAATGTACCTCCAGAAAAATATTTAAAGCAAGAGACAACAGGAAAGTTTTCACATTTTGTACAAAACAAAGGGCCTAAAGCTCTAATAATTTCCAGTACCTGAGAAGAATGCCTAAAATATGTCCACTGAATAGAAAACTAAAAAAGCACAAGAGACTGCCAAATTTGTCTACTCATTGCATGAAGTTAGGTTTATAATAATGTTAGATGGGTCACAATTACAAATTATATATCTGTGGATCTGGCTAATAGCTCAGCAGATTAAAGTGCCTGCAAGTAGGTGCAGGGGCTGGGTTCGGTCCCCAGGGCCTGCCGTGCCAGCCCTGTCCCCAGAGCACGTTGAGTTGGCAATTTCAAAGTGGCACACGCCTGTAATCCCAGCTCTTGGAGGCCTTGAACAAGCAGATCGCTAGGACTTCGATCTACTAGTGAGACCTTGAACACTCTGTAGACCCTTCCCTAAAATACAATAAATAAAGTAATTAATTAAATAAATAAATAAGTTTCTGTCTATGCTTCTCTCCTTTGTCACATATTACTGTGTTCTCTGTTTGTGGGTTTGCCCTCTGACAGATCTTATCCTCATGCCCTTCTTGTGTCTTAGTCCACTTTATATTCTCAGTATGGTACAGAGAATTTTTCAGTGAATTCTAGAGTTTATCAATTTCCACTAGTATATTATGAAACTATTCCTTTTCTTAGACAATTGGAGAAAGTGAATATGAATTGATTATATCCAGAATCTAGAGAGAGAAAGAGGAATGAGCTCCTATGCATTCAATTTATTTTCCCATGCATGATTCTTTTATGTGTTTATAAAGTGATATATGTTCGATATAGGGAATTTTGTAAACACAGAAAAATACAGAAAAAAAAAAAAAAAAAAAACCCAGCTGAATGACACCTCACGCAGAGAGATTCAGCAGGACGCCCTCTGGTGTTCTAGGCTCTCCATATCCACACAGGGGCATGTGACCAATGACTCATTATTTTACTCTTAGCTTTGGGACCTATTTTTGCATTTTAAGAAACCGTTAAAACCAACATCCTTACGTTGGTCTTCTAAATACTTCTATTTCTTATTTCATCCTTATTTCTAAATATTTGTGTAGCACCTCTGATTAGTATCAGAGATATTTAGGGACATATTTGTTGAAGTTAAATTTGTCAGTTAAAAATCACCCATACTTTAAACATTTAGGATCTGGATCACGTAACTGTATGCCTGAAAGACACGATCTGATTACGTCATTGCAATAGTATCACACTTGACAAATTTTTTGAAGCATATTTATTTTGTAATCCCAATTGTTTTAATGATGGTGTCAATGGAGGATATTTGCTGATTCTAATGCTGAGGTAAACACTAACTGGAATTAAGGAAAACACAGAGGTCAGAAGAGCAAAATAAACTCTGCAGAAGCAGGAGGAGTTCTCTAAGAGTTGTCTCCAGACCAAAGTACCTCACACTAGAACGCAGCCTGCACAGAGGCTGGGGATTTAGGGATCTAAATACACAGGCTTCCAAGTAACGTGGGCATATTTCCATTCACACTCATTTTTGGACTCTTTCTGTGTTTGAAAATATTAAAATAATATAAATTATGTAAAAATCTACTATGGAAGATGTATCTTTCAAATATTATCAGAATTTGAATTGCTTAGAGTTGGTGTATGAATTTGTGTCCAGGGAATGCAGTTTTTGAGAATGGTGCCAAGGAAATTGCTCCTTCTGGAATAAGTCAAAAAACATGCAAAAAGAAGTAAAATTGTATTAGCACAATGAAGCAAACAGAATAGCCTGCCAAGAATTCTGGTGAAACTTCTACTTCAGGAGATCTGAAAAGAAACTCACATTTTATTCTAATTTCATAATTCTCTGATATTATTCTTAATTAAATCATGGGCTTTTGATATCTTATATAAGCATACTAAATCTCCATGACATTTGGTAGAGCTTAAATACCCAATTATAGATTTCTGGTAACAAGTTTCCCAATGATTTCACAATAATACTCTGGACATAAGCCACAGAGTACATGTTTTTATTTAAGATGGGCTTTGAATAAGGTCCTGTAGGTGAAATGATAATTTGTCTAACATTTTACAGAATCTAATTCTCATATTTTCTGAGAAACACAAAGTTTACACACTTAGATCTCTGAGAATTACCACACTTACTTGGGAGTCAGTGTCGTGTGAACACAGGCTCTCGTGGCCTCAGAAGCAGTAGAAACCACTTTCCTGTATCACATGCCTCAGACAAAGATTGTTTTAAAAGGCTCAGTAAAAAATGTTGGATTAACATGATAAATGGGTGCAGTAAAAGTAAAACGCAACATAGATATAAACCAAGCATAAAATGGATCTTCATAGCATTGCTCTGCATTTGTGTTTCTGCTGATAAATGCCTGATCATAAGACAAATGCGGTAGACAGCAGCGCACAGCTACAGCACTGTAACTCGGCAGCTACTCTGAGAATGTCCTTGACCCAGATGCCCTACACAGCCCTTAGGGAAAGACACTAAATGGCACAGATGACCAATTCTCTCTCAGAAGTTGGGTGAATGCTGAGTGGACAAAATTGATTAAGAGAAGTTCACGCTGTTAGATATTTTTATCCTCTTTCATAATTGTATCTGACCACTCAGCCATCTTATCTTTCATCCATCTAATTAGTTTAAAATCCATACTACTCTGTCTCAAGCTGCTCTCATTTTCATGGACTCATTCAATGTGAATAAGGCTTTGCTGTCCATCTTCATTGATAGGCATATACAAGTCTCCGTGGCTTTACTTATACTTATTCCAAAAAGATATGGTTATTGCTCTTAGAACAGGTTAAGATGGCCAACCTTTCACATCACCAGTCTCACTTAATGTGAAAGTATAGCACTGCTTTATCTGATTATCTGATAAAATTACTTTACTGAAGCTCCATTATGTGCAAAAGTAAAAAAAATTAGCTACTTAGATATCTCCTATCTCCATGAAGATTAGAGATGGTGCACATTTCCTACTTTGTAGATGACTAGGTTTAGCCTACATGAATAAGATAAAAGCAGATGCCATGATGTGTAAGGTATCCAGAAATGCGAGAGCAATGACAGGGGAACAAAAACCCTCTTTGCTTCACAGGATTAGTCATGTCCACTAGGGTCGCCATTATTACAGCTGTGCCCCATCACTGTCATAAATTCACAGCTCCACTCCAGGATTAGATTTTACACTTTCTGAAAGTGAAGGACAGGGAGGATGGTTAGTGATATGTTTTGTAAAATTTTCAGGTTTTTTTTTTTAACTTTTCAATCAATGGGAAATCAAAGTAGAAAAAGTATTCTTCCTTTCTTCTTCCCTTCTTCATATTCTCTCTCTGTCTCTCTCTCCCCTCTCTCTTTCTCTCTCTCTTTCTCTCTCTCTCCTCACTCTTCCTTCTTTCCATCCTTTTCTCTTTCTTTCTTCCTTCCTTCCTTCCATACATAAAATGTATATTGAGTTTCTAATATATGTAAAGTATATATTAAGTACAATGATGAGTTCCAGGAATATAAAAACTAGTAAGAAAATGTCTCAGTTCCTAAAGAGTTTGCCACTTAGTGATAGAAACGACATAAAAACAAAATAAGGGGAACTGAACAGAAGGACCTATGCTGGCTAAGCACAGCAGCCAAAGTGCACACACATTTTTACAGCTTCTCTGCATCGTACTTTGAACTTTACCCATGGCTTTCACACATTTCTGAGCATGGTTTTGTGTGAAATGAATTAGAAGGAATTCTACATATGAAACAGAAACTGCGCAAAATAAAACTCACCTTTCTTCCTCTACCTATGAAAAAGAAAAGAACAAGCATGTTATTTTATGAAGAAACTAATAACAGACTATTTACTCTCAATAATAAGGTACTTAGCCAGCATTTAAAATAAAAAGATTACAAAGAACTCATGAGATATTTTGGATCAATATTTCCATAAAAATTGGCAAAGAAATGTATAACTTATTTTTAGAAATGTATAATGTATAATGGATTTAGTATTCTTCAAAACTTCAAAACATTGGAATTTGAATGATGAAGAAAATAAAGGGTACTTCTTTAATTATGTAGCATATAATTAAATTATAAAATCAGCTATAAAAGTTATAATGACATATAGTTAATGTTTTCTACAATTTTTAATATTTTTAATGAGTAAGGCTATTCACTCATACAGCTCAATTGTAAAAGTGTATCAAAAGTATGGAATTATATAGAGCAAAACCTTTCCTGTTTCTACCCCTACCCCTCCATGTGTACACTAGAAAACACCATTGTTGATTTTTTGCATTGTTTTCAAAGCTTTTGTCTATATAAACAAATAGTGATATAGACCTCTCTCTACTTTTTATTACTGTCTTTCATGAGTCTTATGGATCTGTAAATTTTAGACACATTTGCCTATAAATGGTTTGTTGGTTTTTACAAAAGATTTCTCATGATTCCCTTGTGTGAAACCACACAGTCTTTTTCGCTAACACACTCTTTACTCTGAACATTTGCGTGTTTCTAAGCTTTTTCTATTAGTAGGATATAGTTTGTTACCCAAAGAAGACAGTTTGAATGATGACAAAAACCTACTATTTAATATGCTAGGGCAGTTGGTATAATTTGAAACTTTCACAGGAAGCTAAAATGGACAATCACACTAGCTACTACTAGTAATGCCAAAATGAATAATGCTGATATGTATGACCATATGCCAGTGTATTTGCTGGGTAAGGTCTCTAATATGTTTTTTGAGTCAAAAGATAGCTATTTATAATTTGATATATTACCAATGTCCCTTTGGAGGTTACACTACTTCCGATTCCCACAGTCAATAAACACATCTCCCCGTGGGCACTGCCCAGTGTTATGGTTTGTATCTAAGTGTTGGCCCCAAAGCCTCATGCAGTCACTGGGGCAGCTTCTAGAGTTTGTGATTAATTCTTGATTCAATACTGGGAGTATGGGTGGGAGCAGATATTCTACATACAAATGTAAGGAGAGGAGCGAGGCTAGCTTGTTACTTCAGCTATAGGTTCTCCCTTTGCTCTTTGCTGTTTTCTGATGCTGTGAAAGGTTGCTCTCTGCCATATGCTGCTCTGCCTTGGAGTCAACTGAGTATGAACTGAAACTTCCACTCACTGTGAGCTATATAAACCTTTCCTTCCGTAATTTGGATGTCGGATATTTGGCTCAGCAATGAGTAAAAAGTAACTGAGACACCCAGTGATGGTGGTATGCAAGTAACCACTTAAACTTTGGCCAACATGACATGTGAAACATGATAGCTCAGGGTCATTACCCTTGCAATTTTATTATGATGAAATTTGATAGTTGTCATATTGCAGAACTATATTTGTGCTTCCTTTTTAAATTAATAATATTTTCCTGACCTGTTTTTAAATTTTATTGTTGGTAGTTTAATTATTCACATCTAAGAGCTCTGTATATGAGAAGCATGTTCACCATGTGTGAATTGAGTTGTAGATATGTTCACTTTGCTCTCCTGTCTGGCAAGTACAAGGTCTTGAGTTTTATCCCTGGTACCAAAATAATAAGGAGGAGGAGAATGAGGAAGAGGAAGAGGAGAAGGAAAACAAACAGGGAAAGGAGGATAAGGAGAGGGAGGATTGGAAGGAGGAGGAGGAGAAGAATGAAA